>JAEIIG010035013.1:0-146410 GCA_018904695.1 Drosophila parvula | reverse complement strand
CATCGCTGCTCTACTGCTCTCTGTTCGCCTGTTACACGAAATGTAAGAAGCGGGCAATTGATATGGTTTCGGCAAGAACAAGATCCGAATCAGGAGTTTTCCCAGTACAAATTTATCAAATGCAGGTTTCCGTGTACCAGGCGCGCAGAATGCAGCAGGCGGACGATTGCTAACCTGTTTTATAACAGTTTAGTGCTCTCGTGAGAACTGCTCTCTCCATGATATCTACGCTCGCTAGAAAGAGAGCCAACGGTCGACTGACGTCACCGCGTTGATAAGTTCATCGCTGCTCTACTGCTCTCTGTTCGCCTGTTACACGAAATGTAAGAAGCGGGCAATTGTTGTTTTTGTTTCTGCCCGCTCTTCTAAAAATCAATCATTGGTAGGGTATGCAGGCACCATCCGCTCGCAGCACAACAACAACAGATAATTTGGTTTCAAGTTTTCCGAACAACTTAAAAGTAGTTGGTGTTTTAAGTGACACCGACTGCAATATGCCCTGGTCTTATCTCAGAAAATCCAATTTTTTTCATTCGGATAAATACATATAGGCAAAACATTTTACTGTTATCACTGATTCGTATTTGTCATACCATGTCTGTGCAAAATTGTTGTATCCATTTTCGTTGTTTGAAATGACAGTCTACATGTTCAATGGCTAGTAGTAGTATCATTGCTAACTTTCATTCTGAGCCGCGTAAACCCTCCGGAAAACCATGAAAACCAAAAGCAATTTAGCACGTGAAAATGTTTTCTCTATCGTGGCAGCCATAAATAAATAAAATTACATTTGTACACGCATGCCTTTGGCACATCCGCTCGCCCCCCACCACGACTTTGAAACAAATACCTTAACAAGGAGTTTCAGCGTTGGATGCCATCATCCTGACCTGGTTGCAGCCTTAAACAAGCGTCCAAGGCATCCCATATTCGGCTTAACACTTTATGGTTTTTCAGTAGAGAGAAAAGGCAAAAGTCTAAAAGATTTACGCTTGCATTTTCTGGGACATCAAGTGCAACATGTGGCGCGAAAGTGTTCAGAAACAGAGATTTATGCCCGGATTACGGCTTAAAGACCTGGCCAGAGGGTTTAAAGATACTACCCATTAAATCCTTAATATAGCGGACGCAGTTCGTGCTCTATTTACACCTGCCTAGCATTCCCAACTAATTGCAATATAGTCACCGCTGGCATCTGAAATAAGTGTGTCACATATATTATTTATATTTATGGTTGCAAAATGAAAACCAGATACCAGCCAGGAGTGTGTATTTGCTCAGTAAATTCAAATACCTCGGCACTTGCATTCAGTGCAGTTGCAACTCTCCCTTTTTTTTTTAAGGGGTAAGGTAGGGAGGGGGTTATGGTTATTCTCTGCCCATCTCCATTTCGCCGACTTCACGGTTCAATGCACCGTGATGACGTGAGTAGGAGTTATTAAGTCACAATAGGCAACGGCTTGCTTCACGTTGCCGGGCGGTGGCTCGAGAGGAAGTGGAGCGGGAATGGCATAGCTGGCACCCACCTGCCTGTCTCCCCGCCTGCCAGACAGCGAGAGCGCCAAGGATGCGACAGGAAATTCATCAATGTCTCCACCGCCTGTCGCCTGCATTCAGCTTGCCAAACGCGGCAACATTTTAACCCCAAGCCCCAAAGAAATTGCCAATGACATGGAGAAGAAGAGGGGATAAGTAAGAGCTCCTCCTAGTTGAGTGCCCCGACCATAAGATACCCGTGAGGCAGGTTCAGCTAAATAAACAAAATATATCGTACATCTAAGGAGCACTCAACATGGCAAATATTTAGAAAGCTCAATACAAAAAGATATTTAAATCGAATATATTTAAGATATTTAAGTCTAAAAATATTGATCTATAAATACGGTATCTGTATTTGACGCGAAAGTCGATATATAAATCCATATTTTAACGTTGCGATTAATAAATGTACACTAAATCAAAATATTCTTGTATATATTGGATCAATATAATCGGCAAATTAGACAAATAATTTAAATAACATTTATCGGATATTTTTCGGCGATGTAGATATTTTTCCCCGCGTTGTTTGTGTCGATATAGTATTAAAGACTTTTCTTCTATGATACCCTTAAATACCCAATAGAAGCAGGTACCTAAAAGAAAGATGGAACTGGCAGCAAAGACTAGTTTATTTACGGGCCAGAGAGATAGAAAGAAGACCGCAGAAGCGGAAGTTGGTTGCCGGGCCTTTTCCCGCCAAAGAGGAAATTATGAATTTAGGTGCGGCTGCCATTTTTTTTTTCCTTGCCTCGCTTTTCGGTGAACCCTTTATGTTCGCTTGCAGTTGGTTCTGTCGCTGTCTATATGCTTGGATTTAGTCCAGAGTTCGGGGTAATCCTGCTGCCCTAGTCCGGGGGACACTGTCAAGTGTACAAGTTGATCCTTTGTCAAATTAGTGGAGCGCACTTGAATGCAGAAAAACCACAAACTGGCAGACACACGACTGTCTCTGGCACTCCACTGCCTTTGGAAAAGGACCTGGCTGACCAAACAATACTTATCCGCTCATTTACATATTCAAATTTGCTTACTCTCGAGTGTCTGTGGAAAATGGAAAAAATGTTTGCGTGTGATACTTATGTTAAAGCCACCCAGCCATTTACATAAAAAGAACATATTATTATTACTATTACCATATACATAGTTGCGTTATATTTGATCTTTTTTGTTTTGTTTTGTTTTCATTTGCATTTGCATTTACATGCAAATTGTATTTATATCTGCGTTTACAATTATTGTATTACGTCAAATTAGCTTAATTATTACAAATACCGAGCACATTATTCCCGTGCCGATTCTCCATGCGAAATATGACACCAATAATGTGTCCTTAATCGAGTAGAGCCTTCCGGGTGTCCGAATGTCTGGCTGCTAGCGCATAAATCACATGGCGTATGCGTAATTTTCGTATATGTATATAGAGTTGCACATACTTTTTCTGTGGGCCCTATGTATGCAGTTTATGCAAATGAAATGAATAATCATAAATCTATGCAGTTTTGATTTTGGCGAATTTGTAATCGGATTTGTGTGCGGATTGCCGCAATATAAAATACGCAAATATCCATGCATATTCAGTGGCTATCTCGGTCGATTGGCGTTGGCTCTGTGGTCTGGCTTTTGGCCACAATGGGGATCAGTTGCCACCGTTGCCTCCGACTCCGACTCCGAATCCGAATCCGACTCAGTTGCCGCCGTAGTCCTCGATGAATGTGTCGATGATGTAGCGCTTAACCTCGTTGATGGAGGTACGCTTGGTGCTGCACTGCAGGCGCTCCTGGTGCTCCGGCAGGACGAGTAGTTGCTGCAGCTCCCCCTGCGACGAGCAAAAAGCGAAAGTTAATGCGCATAAAAACCATAATTATCTGCCCAATAATTGTTTAATACGCATTGTACAATGCGCACGACCATGGGGCGTAATTATTATCAATGGCATGCAGAACTCGCATTGTTTGCTCTTTCGGATTAATATTGTATGCAAATTTTACGTCTTTTTATTGTTGATACTTTTTAAGTGTATCATATATATATAAAACAACAAAATGTTTGGAAATATCAATTTTTCTGTATTTTAAGGAAGTATTTTAAATAAATGAAATACTGGATCTTAATATTTAGTGTGCTATTTAGGAGAACATTTAAGTAATGGTAGTAAATAATCTATAACGCTTTACCACCACTAATTTCGTTAGTAATCGAAATGATCGATTAAAATAAGTACCACCGTCAGCAAGAAAAATGAGATCAAGAGTTGTAATCGCAACACTTTCTTAAAACCGAATTACCATTACGACTCTTTATTTCTCCTATATACATTATATATAAACAGAAAAACCCATAACTGATTAATAGAAAATGCATACATATGTCTACCCAGGGATATACTCACATTAAAGCCGCGTCCAATTTCCACATCCGCGTCCACGGGCAGTGTGAACAGTCGCTTGGAGACAACAAAGCTGTTGGTCCACGCACAATCGACGTAAATCGATATGAAATCGCCATTCTGTATGCTGCAGGCCGAGGGATGGAAATAACAGCAAAACAATAATAGTAAAGTGAGCTATTCGCAAATAATTAAAATATATATGGATACATATAGTTGTGCCTGCCTGCACTGGGGAGTGGGCGCCACACACTGACAGTGAGAAATGTGCCCACGGTCGATGACAAATGGCGCCCACTTGAACCGAGTGTCAATTCGGTTGTGTGTTTCGTTATAGCGAGCAGAACTCAGAAAGCAAAAAACCAAAAAGCAAAAAAAAAAGGCCTTCGATATTCATGTGCAGGTTCTGTCGATACAGCAAACGTCAAATTAATATAACTAAAGATAGGGATCTATAGAAGAAGGTGGAGACATTGGGTTTAACGGGGTAGCATATCAGGATATTGTCTTTAAAGGGAAAGTAGCAGGGCATTGAGGCTTTAAAAACGTTGTCCCTTTAAATAAAGACGATGACTGGGGATTTTACGTTATAAAATTCTTAGAGATGTTTATATTCTTATGAATTCTTATTTGTCTAAGTTCTTATAATCAAAAATTGAATACTATAGTTAATTTTATTATATGTATGAAAATCGAATTACCATTTATTAATTATTATTATTACCATTTTATTTAATTTAAATATTAATAATAATATTACAACAAAAACCGCACTTTTAGGCATTTCCTCCGTTCTAATATCATGACCGCAACTGTGGTTTTTTGCCTACTATTTGCATGTGTGTCAAGTGTTTGCCAGTGTGCGTTTCATGGCACAAACATTTATGCTAATAAATTGAAAATGCAAATAAACGAAAGTGTCAACGTCGATGGCCATCAGATCGAAGTGAGTGCCACTGGCACACACACACCCCTCACACACACAAATGCGTGTGCAGCCGGAGACAGTGATTGGCAATCACCACCACCACATGGAGGAAACTACCCAACGAACAGTCTCCCTTATATCCATGTACATACCCCCTACAAGGCACACTCACCTGATGGCCACTTGATGCCAGCGATAATCGTATAAATTGAATTTCACAGGCAACATTTCCGTGGCATTGTCCCGCTCAAGGTACAGACGCAGTCCCTCCTGGCAGGCCTCCAGATACAGATTGTGTGTGGCATTGCGGATGGAGAAGATGGCAGCAGCCGTGCCCCGCGTGTCGTTCTGCAAAAAAGGCCAGATTTCTCTTAGGCTTCCAGTCGTCAAAGGAGTTTCTTAAAGTATAACCCACCTTAGCCCGCAGCGTGACCATCAGGGTGAAGTTCAGCAGGTTCCGCCAGCTCCGGATGTAGCCCATATTGTAGGGCGTCGAGGGCGTTGGACTATAGGCTGTGCCCATCAGTCCTGTCGTCGTGAAGTCCACATTTGGATACGGATCCGGGTAGCCGGAGGCGACCGAGGCATCCGAGGCCTGCGTGGGCAGGTCCTCTGCCATGGGGAGCTTCTTGTAGAATTTGAGGAGATCACTGATGTCATCTGAAAGAGGGGTATTATTTAGGAAAGAAATTTTAAGAATTGAGATCTTTAAATGTAGGATACAAATATACTTTTAAGACTCTGGATACATTATAAGTATACGAAAAAAATAGTAAATTAGTCCAGTTATGGAAGGATATTGAAATCAGGATCATTATTAGGAATTGACAAACTTACCGCTGCACTCGAAACTGTTGCAGTTGCGCTGCTCGATGTTGTAGCCCTCGCAGAGCAGCGTGGATAGAGCCACGCTCTTGGCAGGCTTGCGTTTCTTGTGCTGATTGCTGGCACGTGCCTTCCTGCTCCCAACTCCAACTCCACTTGCAGTTCCTGCCTCTGTCCCGGCCCTCCCTGTCTCACCCGCAGGCGTCACAAACCTGACACTTTCCTCTGCACCTGCTGCAGGTGGTTCATTACCGCCGCTTGTTTCTCCCACGGGGCCGGAACTGAGATTGGGAATGGAATGAGCATGGACTCTGGCCGTTGGCATTGCTGTCGTTGCTCGGTCGAATTTATGCAATGTCTCGTCGCCAGTTGCTCGCATTATGAGCAGGTCGTTCTCAGCCTCGTCATCGGCCAGTATATCGTTGCTGCCATCCCCGAAAGCATCATCGTTACACGCCTCCTTGGACACAGTCAGCTCATCAGCGGCCTCAGCTGGCTCGTCCTCCTGCTCCTCCTCCTCATCATCGTCCTCCTTCAGGTTGAGGTTCATGTTGATGTCGACCAGTGGGTTGTCCAGCAGACAGCGGCGGAAGCGCTGCTGGACACCCTGACCACAGGTGACGCTGCACAGGGTGAAGTCGCTCCAATCATCCCAGCCTGTAAGTAATTGGCGATTGTCCAACAAACAGGAGTTGTACAGGTGAGAGAGAGAGTGCCTTAATTATGTGAGATTAACGCGGACAGAGCTCATGAAAAGTATGTTAAATGCACTTATGGCACGTAATTTATTTTAATATTGGTATTTTATGATAATTAATTCAAGTTAATTAATTTGATATGGCAAATAAATAAAATATTGACAAGATTAACTATTAATTGGGCTCTTTCTAAAAAGATAATTTTATAAATAATGTGTGCTTAAATCGTGTCCCTGTTATTCTATTCTTAGTACATTTATTAGTTACTCTTTCTTTATTATTTACTATATATTTCTTAAATTCAATAGATTGTTCCGATATATTACACAGAATATTGATTTATCGCACATATTTATATCGAAATATTAAAATATCGACTTATATAATAATTTTCGCGTCCGTCCGTATTAAATCCTTAAAAAAAAACATATTCCCTTGTTCACAAGGAACTCCTCGCCTTTCTCTATTCCCTAAAACCCTTAAATAAGACATCATCGTGCTAAACTTTTGTGGGATCCCTAGCTGCGTGGTGGGTTCCTTCCAAAAGGACCACCACCCATTCAGTGGGCTCAATTCACGCCAGATCCTCCTCGGTGAGCGCATCGCCGCTTGACACAAAAGTCAAGTGTTGCTTCCCTCGAGTGGCCGTGGTGCAGATTGTCGGCTTGAAAGCCGCCTGTTCCTCCTTCTCGTCGGACGACATCTGCTGCGTCATCGGGAAATTCCCATTTTTTTTTATTTTATTTTATTTTGTTCTATTTTTTATATTTGGTCCTTCGCCAGCAGGAGTACTTCGACGACTGGGGCGGCGATTGCTATCAATCTTCATCAAAGATTAATCTCCCGACTGGGGCTCATGGAGTAGTCACAATAAACCGACCGAATAAGCCAAGTGAGTTGTGGAATTTTAAGTGTTCATCGTATTTCACTGTTGAATTACTTAAAAGCCAGAAAATATATAAGCGGCTTTAAATAAGATAGTCGCCTGCAATTATGTTGCGACATCCGAGGCGAGGCGAGTCTCTAGTGCCAATTACCACTGATTGCCCCATTCGAGCCCGGACTGGGCAGCGGCCTTTAGTTCTGGGAAACTCTATCCCGTCGGGCTCATCCAATACTGGACAAACATCCGACCGGAGCGATTTGCTCGACAATGCAACAAACTAACAAGCGAAATGCGATTAAGTAACGGAAGCAACGGAAGCCGATCCAGGACACTCTAGGGAGCGGACAGGAGGCCATCGAGTGGGGAAAAGGATAGGTGCACTTGGAAAAAATAGGTCAAGAACAGGAGAGGTATAAGGCAGTGCTACAGAAACCATTAGTGGTTATAAGACCAAAATTATTCTACAACATCTTACATCGTAAAAGGAATTCATTTACTCTGAATTTTGTACCCAAAAAATAGCTAATTAAGCGTTTTAAAATTCTGATTTCTGAGGCACCCCAAATAAATAATTAAGTAGCTTTCCTAATAAATTTATTGCAATTTTGTGTCAGATTTTTATTACTGTGTAGCTGGCAGGACTCACAGGATGTCGGTGCTTACCCAAATGCTTCCAGATATGATTCTCGAATTGCGGCGTCCAGCGGTGCAGGCCGTTGACGCTGATGTGCAGCACATCACTAGCGGCGCCCACCGGCGGTCGCTGCAGCTGCCTGGCTGCCAGGATGCCAGCCACACCTCCGCTTCCAACGCCACCGCCGGAGGTGGATGCTGCTGTTGGTGCTGCGGGCAGCAGTTTGCCAAAGGCAATTAATTCGGCCGGCAGCATTTTCAGCATGTTATTATCGAAGCATCGCTGTGGCTGCAGGGTCGCATTTAGCTGCCTGTGGAAGAGTGGTTAAGTTGAAGTGGACACAGTGGCGATGACTACATACCCATCGTACTGGAAGGCTGACTCAGCCCCGCTCCAGGAACTTCCGCTGCCTCCGGAGCCCCCGCCAGAGCCTCTGCCATGATGTCCCGGGCTCCCGGACATCAGTCCAGAGGCCCTCGGGGAAAGGGCATCGCCGGCACCGGCACCGCCGTTGGCCAACTTCAGCAGGGAAGCGCCCTTGTATATCGTTTCCGGCGTTAATGTTATTAAAATCGTGTCCTCCTCGGCGGCCTGTCCTTCCAGCTCGTCGGAAAAGACCCGGGCAGCGAGGGCCTTGACAATCACGGGACTGGTGCGAATCAGCTCCGCCATGCCCTTGTGGGCACAGGGATTCACGGGACCCGCTATAGTTACTGTCAGCAGCTGCAGGATCAGGAGCAGGAGCAGTGGGAAAACGGGCAGCATGGCATTGGCTGTGGGGAGGAGACGACGACCGACTGGCACCCGCGAATAGATGTCATCGGCGCCCATCACGGGTGCACCTGGATTGCGCCGGGCCATGGAGATCCTTATCCTTTATCTGTACGCGTGTCCTAGCGCCGCCACTCGCCGGTTGGCATGGCAACTTTTATCGCTGCGGTGGCTCAATTTACTTTCGGCAAAAGTCACGTTCCGGCTTTGATTCCACTAGGTTCCGGACCTCTCCAGAGCAGCAGGGGCACTTACACGGCTCCGGCATTCATTGCTGGGCTGCGGATAGGTAAAAAATAGAGCGGGGTTGATTGAGACGGGGAGCGGGGCATAAGCAATGCAAAAGGACAAAGGCACAAAAGGGCAAAGGTATACCGAAGACGCACGCAGCGTCTCCACTTCTATTCAAATAATGGAGCCAGGTTTTGCATGATAATGGCTGTCGGTTGCAGTTGCCTTTGCTACTTTTTGAGATGATTTATATTAAGTTTTACATCGGTATTTCTATGCAAATGTAGCCTGGTTTGCCTTGAGGTAGACTTATACAGAATATTGAATTTAAATTTAAGCACAAATAGTTCTGGTTAACCGTTATATTTCACCCTTTTTAAAATGGAATTTAATTTGAAGTGTTTTATTTAACGGAATTTTGAGGTTATATGTACGAGTATGTATAGCGTCAAAGCTATGCCTTCACTAATTCAGTAGTTATCGATGGAAACGATAACAAGAAGTTCCACCGCTAACCGCTAAGAGGAGAACGTGAGTCTTAATAGAAGACATGAAAAACAAGCTTAACCATTACCAATTTTGTAAAATCAACGAGAGAGAATATATACATACATACATATGTATTTCTTGAATAAAACAGAAAGAACAAAAAAAAAAAATATATATATTTTGGCTTAATAATAACTTTTCAGGGCATATGCTAGTTTAACCAAATGCTTTTATTTCCAGATTTATTTAAATTTAAGTAACTACTCTGTGCAACCTGTGGGACTCGGTATTTGAGAAAATTTATTATGGCCATAAAAGGTTATCATGGCCACAGCCACAACATGTTCATGGGCCAAGATTATTCCCGACCCGAACCAGGAAGGGACATCAAAGTCGCCGCATTCGCTTTCATATCCTGGTGCAGGAAATAAATATCTGGATTAAATATTTCTGCAGGCATACAATGGAATCGCAGAAGGCCAGGCGAGCTAGTGGAAGCCAATGGAGGAAGATGCAGTCTCCGTTCTTCGTACTCCGTGCTCCGTTCTCCGGTATACCGGACGCTGGAGAAAAAGTTAAATCCACAACATAAACGTTGCAATCAAATAGAATTTTTACGCACATAAGCACTGCAGATTGCCAGTGCAGGGCTCGCTCGAAACAATAATGCAGTAGCAACAAAACATTTTCGTTGAGATAAATGTGGGTTTCCACACGGCGGTGGACCTAACAAAGTTGCATTCCGTTCCGAATCCGGATCCTCTCCGGCATCCTCCGGTCCCAGAGCGAATTGCAAAGTGAACAACAGGAGCAAATATGGAATGGAACTGAATGCAAATGCGCAGGGGCGCGCAAAATTGAGCCCTCAATTGTTTTATGGCCCCGGACCGATAGTGCTGGTGGCCCAGAAAACCAGAAAAAGCGACCAAGTCAGCCATGAAGCGACCGAGTTACCCAGTACCGCTACGCTCCTCCTTTCCCCTCTTCGATTTGGACGTTTCCGCTTCCGTCCCACTGACCAGCCGTCGCTCACTCACAACTCTCAACGTATTCTCCGGGGGCGGCAATCAGTGTAATTGTTATTGTTTTTCCCGCAGCCGCCAACGCCGCCGCCTTTATTGCCATTAATCCATTTTGTTTTGCTCTCTCTTGTCGCTGCTCAGTTGAACTTTTGCAAATTGGCAAAGTTACTGCCAGCGACAATCTGTTAAAAGCTTTTGAATTCCAAATAGACTTGGCCAAGGTGAGCCAGCGACTCGGCTCGAGGACGTAAATCAGGCGGAAAAGTCGCCCCGGCTAAGCCAAATGCATATTTTATATGCTCGTCGGCCAACTTTGCGGTGATCCTGCGGCTGGCTTGCCGGCTGGCTGGCTGGCTGACTGCCTGCCCATTGGGAATACTTTGGACATGCCATCAAACCAAAATTAGTATTGTTTTCGGGGTCTTATGGCTTTATGGCTCGCGTTGTGTTCGGTGACGTTCGCTAGGGAAGTCAAAATCGAATCCACATACACATTGGAGTCGATTTGCCTTTGAAGGCCTTTCCGGAAAAAGGAAACATCAAAAAACATGCTTCCGCCCACGCTGTGACACTTGAAAATAGACGGACATTATTATGAACAAATTGAAGGCCGCCTGAATGTCATCCCAACATGTGTGCCCGATGTCCACTGAGCGAATTTTGGGGGCACTTTTAAATTGATCGAAATGCTTTCCATTTCTTAAGTTTTATCGAAAGAAAAATTTCTATTTCTTAAGTCTTATTGAAATTGTTCGAAAATCTCAGGTGCTGGGGTTATTTCACTTGGATACGGGCACACTATACCTAGAGTCTAACATCAAAATATTAACTAAACCCATTTCTTTAGACCTTAAATAAATAATATTTATCAAAAATATAATGCTTAAATTATCGTAATCATTGGAGATTGCTGTGGTATCCCCCTGCTTAACAATTAGCTTATATACATCACTCTCGGGATGTCTGGCTTAGCTTTCCGTTATTAAGCTTATTTTGCAAATTCAACAAGCGATTTTTCAATAGATTCCCCAGGACACTACAGATTCAGGGTGTTGACCTTAAAATATTTTCAGTTTGAAGGCAGCTTAATTTTTGGGCTGTGTGTGCGGGCGCGTTTGTGCCATTATGGGTGAGATGCTCGAGATGATTGAATATCAAAAGGCAGTTGGCGCACGCAAATCTCCGGCATGTTCCAAGTGCTCCTCCGGTCTCCCTGCCTGACAACAATGTGAGCAGCGGGATGCGAGTTTAACAAGTGCGGCTCTCTAAGGACTCGTAAAACTGATAGCTACAGACCCTCCCCGGATCCCGGCCCGGAGTTTTAAAAGCTCAGCACGTTTGGCCAAACTTCCACAAGTGGTGGGTGGGTGTCCCTTTTCGGGTCCTTTTTTTGGGCTCTCCGTGAATTGGCCAGCGGGTATGGGGGAGACAGAAATATTCTGTGCCCAAATTATGCCTTAAATTCCAGGGCACCATGCCAATCCGTCGACCCTCGGAGGAGAATCAAACCCACCAAAGTCCCGGGCCGTTCCACACGCATACGCAATTATCCTCGGGGACGACTGTCGCCTTTTATCTGTGCGAATGATTAAGCTCCAAGTGTCTTAAAATTAATTTTATAACGCCATCAGCCGCCCAGGGACGAGTCCCGTATCCGCATCCGTATGAGCATCCGGGCGTATGCGTAATCTTACCAACCATTAGCTGGATACCCCACAAATTGTGCTTGGTGTTGTGCTTAAATAGTTGTATCTGTGTTATCTGCCACGCGCCATCTAAATCGGCAAGCGAACTATCCCCAAGATACTTGATTCCAGCAGGTCCTGGATATGTAAATCACTTGCAGCACCACCAGCACGACGAAGTTTATCCAGGAGCACGCTGGCATTCCTGCATAGGAATTTCTACCTTATTCTGAACTCCTCTCTGCGGCTATATTAAATTCCGGTTTTATCGATTTGCTTCTGGCCAACTGTCTGCGGCAGGACAATGGGAGGCAATAGCAGTCATTGCATTTGCTGTTAAGCTCCTCCTCTTTGGCCACAAAGGTTACACTTGCCCATTTCTCATGCTAATCCTGGCTCAATTAACCGAACTACTTAATCCCCGTGCACGTTTAAATCATAATAAATTGAAGCAAATCCACTTTGTAACTAAACAAATATTTGTTGGACCGCACACAGCCGGGTAGATATTTCAATTTTCGGTATTTGAATTATGCAAACTCATTTGAGACGAAACTGAATTTATTGCCAGGCCCGCGCCGAAAAACAAAGTCGAAAGGTTTTCAGCTCCAGACCAGCGCCCGGATGCGGCCTCCTCTCCGCCTGGCCGGGAAATTTATGCGCACAATTAATTTTAAAATCCGAATCTCAGCCAAAAAGAGGAGGGAAGCGGGTCGGTGCTAGCTCTGTTCAGTAAATAAAAACCAGATAAAGTATACCTGCAGTCGATTATATTGGCGTAAGTCGACAGAGACAACGACAGGGCCAATTAATTAAAATCCGAGTGGATTATTTGCCGAGCGTATTTGCTAATTGGGGCAGCGGTTGAGCTCGAACTCGGTCTCCGATTAGGCTGCTCTCCTAAGCCAGGAGTAGTGTCAGCAGTTAAACGTTAACCCGCCCGACTTAAGTGGCCTCCGCCTCCTTTCAGCTTAATGAGCACTTCGGATGCGGACTTTATAGTCGAGGTCGGGCTCTGGCCTCCAGCCTCCGTTTCCGCTGAGCTTCCAATCCTGCTGCTCGGAGCTCGGTGCAAATTGTAATTATAATGCCACTTAATGGCGAAAGACCGTCTCTCTGTGGCTGTTGTTGTTTGTTGTTATATTGTTATGGCTTCAGTGGCGGAAGCGGAAGAGGGGCGTACATGTTCCAATCTACTCCCAGGGGTCAGGGGTCCCAGGTTGTTAAAAGGATTCGACAGGGTCCAAAGGCTGAAATCATCCGACGATTGAGGGCTCTAATCAGTGCATTATGCGGAGACGCCCTGGCCATAATCCATTATCTATGCTCGGATTATTTTTATTGCATTTGGGCAAGAGTTTGCGCCACACAGATACTTTGCGCTGACTGAGCAAAAAGTTGGGGCCCATTACAGGGGACTGCACATTAACCAATGGGTATGTAAATGGGCATGCTCCTCCCGCTCCCCTCTGCATAATTTCCCCCATTTTGGCAGGACTGGCAGACAGACAGACAGGATCTCCAGTCGGAGGGCTGCCAACGGCCATTAACAATGCAATTCTGTAACAATATGAAATTGTGGCTGCGGAATGGCTCAAAGCAAGCTGGCTGCTCCTGCAATTAAGCAGCACTCGCATGTGGCAGCAGGACGAGCGCATCAATCTCCAGGAGTCGACCACAGAAACTCCTAGTTGTTGGAAATATTTCAAATGCCACTTGGCATTTAATAAAATTCAATTTGATGTGCTTTTAGAATATATATTATGTATGTGTCTGGCTTGGGTTTTACGCCGAATGGCAGACATTCTTCTAATGTAGCCAGAATTGTTTTTAGTTCATCGGGTAAATATACATTTTTAATTAAAACAAATAACAATAAGTTATTTATAGAGATACATATCTTTTGATTTAATTTGTGTGTTTAAGCAGCTTAATTTATTTGTTAAAAATAATAAAAATTCACGCAAAGCTCTTCACTTTCAGTTTAAAAATATTATTCTTAATGCTCACCAAATTTAATTTGGCTTTTAAGCCTTATTAGTTCCGTATTACTTGGTTACAAATAAATTATTCAGGGAGAAGTACACCCCAAATTGTATTTGTGATTCACAATCAACACTGAGTTCGGGAATATAATGCTCACTGTGAACAACCCATCATCGGGCTGTCATTAACATTGCTCGCTCAACTTAATTTCAGATCAGCATTCAGTATTGACGGAGGGAGGCTGGTAATCTGATTTGTAGGCAAATTGTATTGCCAAACGCAAATTAGATTACTTTGTGGTCGCTTTGTATCACTAACTGCATTTCCTTTTCTTTTTTTTTGTTGTTGAAGGGTTTACTTTATTTATTTATTCATTTCACGGGGCTCACCATATTGCTGGCTAATTAAATTTCGCAAATCCACAAGAGCACACTAATTACAGTTTTTACGGTTTTACCACAACACCAGCGAGGCGCGGAGTTTTGAGTTCAGAGTTTATAGTTCGAGTTTTCCTGTTTTCCGCTGCTTAAAGTTTTCCGGAGAAGCGCCACGAACCAACTGCTTTCGCCCTGGCCTGTGCAGCGCCTTTTATAGGACCCGCCACAGATCCTGAGTAGAGCGCCTGCGCGGATAACGCTTCGAACCCGCGCTCCTTAGCCCGCTCCGTGCCGGCTGTTTTGCTGGCTGTCCGCAGTTTTAAAGTCCGGAGTCCCTAGTCCACACAGTCACTGCTCATTTACTGCCCCGCCCCCACTTGAAGGCGTTTGTTTACACGAGGACAGCTGAGGTCGGGAGGACAACAAAGTTTGAAGCCATCCAAGGCACTTGGCACTTGGCACGCTGCTGTCATCCCGCCGCTAAGGAGCTGCACTCCATCTCCAGCGTACAGCAGGTTCATGTGGATGTGTACTTGGTGGTATTACATTGAAGTTTTAATTGAATTGCGGCTGCAAGTTTTTAACTGCATTTTGCTGCAAGAATCCTCGCCGGCTCTGTTGGGGCGACCCGGGAAAAGGTGCGAGAAAAAAAAGTTTGCCACAAACTTTTCAGCTGGCAAGTTTTTCACTTTTCATTTCTTGGCCCGGTCGACGGAGCTTGTGCTGCTGTTTAGCCCCCTTTTGAATGCAGTTAACAAATGCAGGCAACTCTGCCGGGACAAACACGCATTCAAAATAGCTTTGGCCCGCGCACAAATACGACCGCGGCCCCTGCAAGTAGGCAACATCGTTTTCATTTCCTCCTTTTGCCAGAAAGTGTGTGTGTGTGTCCCTGCAGAGTGTGTGCGTGTGTGTATTTGCGTGGGAATCTGTGTCGAACACCTGTTGTTCGCATTGTTGTTGAGGCCTTATCGCCTTCTTGGCCATTTCGTTTATTTTGCGAGGCCGTAAAAGTTTTGATTTCACTCCGTGCTGGCGTTTTCTTCATTGTTTTCCGCTTTCAGAGAGTCCACTGGTTTCTACAAGAATCCTTGGCTTCTGACTTATATACGAGCAAGGCTACATTTATTTTTAAAGATCTATTTGATATATTAATATATTATTAGGATATATGTGAAGGATATATTACATATTTTACATGTAAGAATAAGGGGAGTTAGAGTTGCCACATAACGATAGAATACCACTTTAAAAAATACGGGCACACTGTATTAAAACACACTACAAATTGCAGAAACATATAATTAGTGTGACCGTATTTTTAGATTTTGCAGCAATTAATGTCAAATGGTCAATTATTAAAAAAATTTCATTCATAAATTACAGTATAGCCGTTTCGAAGCTGTTTATTTTTAAAATTCTTGAGAATTTTATATTTTAGAAAATAATAAAAATACAAATTAAATCAAAAACCATTTAGGGTATTTGAATCTGCGTCTCCTTCAATCTAAAATCGTGTTTTTACACTTCTATCTGCTTTGTTGCTCATGTCGCCCCATTGTTGTGCTGTCGTCCTGGCTGGCAGGGCTCTTAAGTACCCCCACCAGGTGTTTTGATTTATTGCGCTTTGGTTAAGTGCGGGCACAAACTTCATTTAAGTCCCCAGAAGAACCTGGCGAAAGTTTTTGCCGGACGGACTGAGTGTTATATCCAACGGAAAGATCTAAAACAAAGGTAAGCCGGTGTGAAAGGACAACGTTTTTGGGGGAAAATATGAAAGTGATTGCTTGGTATTTGTGGATGATTTAATGCTAGTAACTTGGTAACTTATCTTCCTTGTCAGATAATTATATTTAATAATTACTCATTCATTTCATTTATAATTTGGTAATCTGCGTGCAATGTATTCAGGAAGGATACAAAGGTAGATGGAAACAAGAGATGATATTGTACATGCTGGATTTTATTACATTTTCATATTTGCAATTGTTCAAGCTGGTTTAATCTCATATCCTTGTCTAATTTAATATCTGGCAAATATCCATCCGCAATTCAGTTCAAGAGGCATTGGCCTAAACTCTGTTTGAATCCCATTCACACCCAATATGTGCTGATTATTTATGCCCTTTATCAGAGCTAGTGCTAACCCATTTAGACGATTTGGCTGATTTTGCAGCCACTGCTCCCCAATTCCGCCCACAATCGCCGAATCGCCAAATCGCCAAATCCGCCACGCCCCACAGATCCTTTGTTCATTCGATTCGGTTCCCAGCCCCGCTCTGTGGAAGCTAATTACAATTACGGCCCATAGCCAACGGGGAATCTAGAGAGGAAGAGCAGCTCCAAAACATAGCCATGCATATTTAATTCTCGCAGCAGCTCCCACTGCCCCCGACGATTCTTTTTTTTTTGGCGTTGTGCAAGTGTAACTTAATTTGGCGGCCCCGGGAAGCGGCCTGGTACTGGGTTCAGGAGTGGGTGTGCCCGGACAGACGGCCAAAAACCATTTGGAACATGCACAATTTTGACACCATCCCAAATCGGCCCAGTAACAAGTGCCATTCACATGGACTGGGCGATTTCATGGCAACTCAATTAATGGAGCATGATCTTAATGGGTTTCTATAGCCTCCACTCCTACCCAAACCCGAACACAATTCTGCTCCACGAACACATGCCTCTCTCTCCTCGCTAAGTGCGCCAAATCAGCAGAACTCTAATTGGAGGCGGATGCGGCGGCCTCCGTTCCCTCATAAAAAAGGGAAGCTGCCGGGGCCAACACAAAAAAAAAAGTCTACTTTAGGCGAGGAGGGCAAGGCCAAAACATACACTTCTCCGCCCTTCCTTCCGCCCGGGCTCCCTTTTTGATCTGGTGTGCGATGAATTGGTGAACGTTTGCCGAGCAATTAAGTGGGCAGGCGGCAATATTCCGATGAGTTGGCCATTGCTTTATTGGCCCCGAGTGCGGCTTTGAAGTTGGCTTATGGGTTAGGGTAAGAAGTCGGCACTTAAAAAGTATCCCAACAATTGTATTTGTAAGAAATTGTATCCCTAATTTGAGTGAGAAATTATTTGGGACTTTATAAAGCAAAAATCATCAAGTCATGTTTCGATTAATGAAAGTATATCTTTATAGCTTTGTATAGATAAGAATATGTAAGAGTTTAAATGTTTAACGTTGAACACCACCAACATAATAATAATATAACAAAATATTTAATGATTTTTAGGTTTCCCATGATTTTTTTCAAGTTTCCTTAAAACCCCTTAAGGGAGAGTTATAAGAAACATGACCCTAATCGAGACAACACTTAAATCTGTAGGGCCATATCATTTGCACTTCTTAGAGGAAAAACGAGTGCAATTCTGGGAATATTTAAATATTTATTCAGACGATACGAGAGCAAAGTGGTCGATGGCCCACGTGATTTTCGCTCTGGCAACCGAATGCAATCAGAGGCCATAAAGTGAAGGCGGAAGGCCTCCAGTCAAGGACTGGCAAACGAGGCTAATATTTCAGCGGCGCCCACGCGCCGTGAAGCAATTGCTTTCCGGCTTCAAGTGTTTAGGGGGCAAATTTCGTAGGTTCTTGTTGCCGTGGAGCAGCTGCTGGCAGTCGACAAAATACAATTTAAACCTGCAACCGCCGGCAACAAGGACACGGTTTTCCCTTTTGCCCGCTCTTTGTGCTATGCAAATTTTAGCTGCGTTCTAGGGAATATCTTCGCACAATAATCTTATCAACATGGCAAGATGATATGGCTGGCATATGGTGCAACAGGATGGCTATGGCTGTTAAGGGTTAAGGGAGGACCGCTGAACCGCAACCACTTCGCATATTGCGGCTGACAGGCTTATGATGGATTGCCAGCGAGTTAACTCCCCTTTTCGGGAGGATGGAATGTTGCGATTCGATTTAAATACATATTTGTGTTTATGCGAGAAATGTTTGTTCTCTTTAGTCCGATTATACGGGATTGATTTCCGCACACAAAGCGTCATTTGATACGCTTCAATTTATATACAAATAATGTTATTCTTTTTACTTTCTACATATCGGAGTTAGGGTATTATCTGAATAAATAAAAGATAAATAAGTTACAAGCACCGGTGGAATTTCATACTTCAATTGTGTTTTATGTTACAGCGTTATAGCTTTATATAAGCCAGACTTATAATTCATTTTTAGGCTAACTACAAAATTACTAGAGGACTTTAATATGTTCCTAAAATACTCCTTGTTCAGAGGCCTTAAAAAGAAGTCATTTTTAAATAAGAAGAAGGTTGAACTTTTATTCCATTTCGTTTGGGTTTATTTTCCTGTTCATCCATATTAAAAGCTAACTAAGTTATCCAATCAAATCGGCCTGTTCGCATGTCACTCTCTGCTCACAATTTCTTTGTTAATCACCGAGTGCTTGGCAACAGCAATTCCCAGAACGAGAGGAGGTCATGTCCTCGAAGGACCTCCAGTTTTCGCTGCCGCTTGCTGTTTATGTTTTGTGTGCTCGTTAATGAGATTTATTGCTGAGCACTGTTACAATATTCCCCATATCAGGTCCAAGGGCGGGGCGGGAGCAGCGAGACAAGCAATTTAATTTTTAATTTTCCAAATGAATGCGTCCAAATTAGGCTCGTTGTTGGGGAGATTATCGGAGGAGGCAATGCACGTGAGCGGGCTTAAGCGCGGATGGCGTCCGATAATCGGTGAATGGCGTCCATTTAAAGTATCCGATTTGGTATAGGGGAGCTTTAAGCCAGGCCAATACGGATACTCGTGTGGTAAAGCCGCCTTTAAGGGAATCCGGGTGGGTTTTATCGCTTCACGGTTGAGCAGCCCGGCCCGTTCCCTTCACACTTGACCGATATTCAATTACCCTGCAGAGCGCCAGGATATCAACGTATGCGAATTTCGCATTTCGTATTTCGAATTTTCGAGTTTGTTTGCTTCCCGGCCATTATTTGCTGGCCGTTTAAGGCCCCAACAACGCTCGCTCCTGTGACTGATGAAGCTGAAAAGCCTCCGGCGCCGCTGGCCGAACCACACAAAAAAATCGCGTGTGAAAATGGGGTTCCCCCATACAACCCCCGTTCCATCCATAACCTTTGGCGGCTGTGGTAAACGCTGCTCATTTGGCCAGATAATTTATTTTCGCATATTAATTTTACCAGACTCTCGGACAAGTCGTGTTGGTAAATGGGAAATTTGTGATAAATGAGCTCCGCTTAAATGCCCGAGGATTCCCCCTTTCGTCCTCTGGCGTTCCAAGGAAATTATTATCCTGCAACGCCCATTAGAGTGTGTGCTTAAAGATATGCCACGTGTTTGCATAAGTGAGCCTATATATGTGTGGGTACACTGAAAGAAGAGGGGGCCTTTCGCCTAACAATGCATAATATGTTGCCACAAAATTTATGACTGAATGTTTTTCAGTAATTTATGGCCATAACTTGGGGTAATTATTTACCAACTGAACAGGTTATATTTTTCGGAGAAAAAGTGTACAACGAGATGAAAATGTAAGTGGTGGCAGAAGTGCAAAAGTGTATTGGTTACATTTTTTACTGCGAAAAACTTAAATATTTTTGGTATAGCTTTATTGCAAGAAATATCGATACTGTATCGATATTCAACTTGAAAGCCGATGTAGAACCAATATTTTATATTTCGGATCAATTTTTGTCTTCGATTATTGTATATTGTTTAGATATTTCTTTTATTATATCGAAATTTAAATATTGAATGTTATACTAATCCATATTTCATATGGAAATATCCTAACGATATTTTTGGATTATAGCTTAGTATATACTTTCCCACAGTGTACCACACTCGCCTATTTAATTGCTTTTTGGGTTTTTTTTTGGAACTGATCTCTGGCGTTGAAAACAATGTGTCATATGCATCGCAGATACAATGTTGACGTCTCCCAAAATCGTTGAATTTATCAGGCTTATACGCGACCAACAAGGGCCTGAAAGCGAATGATGGATGAACCTTTGGTTCGCTAATGGAGAGAAGAATATGAATTAGTTTGGGGTTGTCTTTTCGGCACTCTCTTGAACTATATATAACCCTCGGTATCTTATCACTTATCTTATTAATTGTCATCTCTGTTCTGTTCTGTTGTGCAAAATTCCTGGCCTCGCAACCGGAAGTATGCCACGCGCAAGATGCTTCGACATTTTCCAGGACGACGGCTTTATTAATTTCCTCAATAACAGGCCAGCGGAACGGAACGGTCTTTCCATACATATTTTGCGCACGGCTCGTTTATTGAAAAATTCTTTAGCCATCACACCGAGAATGGCGAGCTTGACAACGGCGGCAGAAAAACAGCAGCAGCAGCAGCAGCATCAGGAGCAGCTGCGGGAAAAACAGGAGTCACTCGAAGGACCTGCAGGCTGCTGCACTTGCTGGCGCCGCATGCCATCGAGAGAGAGACGTGGAAGTCGGAAAAACATGAAAGCACGCCATCAAGGATATGGGTTTCCCCGATGGAAATGATGAAAGACGAGGGAGAATTATGAGGAAATAAAAGAAACGTAGGTTCACTAGAACTTAAAACGGTAATTAAAGTGGACTCTAAGGCCATTCTTAGCCTGCAATAAAAGTTAAATGTTTATTATCACTTAGGTCCATTAAATAAATTAAATAGCTAAGGGAATTTTCAGCTGTAATTCAATTTAAATATAAATCAAAAAATGTTTTGTTCGAATAAGTAAAGTCTACCTTTTTTGTTTAAGCAACGTGCTAATCTAATCAAACGATTTTAATTGAATCTAATATTACTTTTAGTCACAGGAAAAGATTAATTTAAAAGTAGGATATCCCAAGTTAACATGCCTCTACAAATGACTTCCAGGCATTGTTTTTTTTCCTTGAATTCCGCAAGCTTAACTCGCATAACTTTTATAAAAAGTTTGCGCCACAAACTTTTGATTTTAATTATGAAATCCATTGTCAGGGTGCCAAAAGAAATATTTCAAGTAAAAGACAACCGACAGCATGAAAGATAACAAGGGTCTCGGGTGCAAAGTTTCGGTGGAAAACCAACATTTGTGATTTGTTTTATGGTGTGACACATTAGCGAAATTGCGCTAAATTATTTTCGGGGCTATAAATTTAATGATGCATTAAGCGCGAAGTTTTTAAG
Source organism: Drosophila parvula (assembly GCA_018904695.1). Lineage (NCBI taxonomy): Eukaryota > Metazoa > Arthropoda > Insecta > Diptera > Drosophilidae > Drosophila > Drosophila parvula. The sequence continues at coordinate 124,793 of JAEIIG010035013.1, read as the reverse complement.
GCGTCGCATCCTGCCGTCGCCGCGCATCCTCGGGGGCGTCGTTCCGTTCATTCGCCATCCAGATCCATTCCCCATTCATTTGCAATCATTTGGCGGGTCGTGACTCCAGTTCTGCCAAACCGGAAGTTCCCGGCCGCTTGCCAACTTCCGTCGACGGCGCGTCGTTGGGAATTTTAACATTTCAACTTGGCACATTTGGCGAATTATTCAAATTCTTGTCATTGCAGCGAATCCGAAAAAAAGGCACAAGAAGAGCCCCCAAAGAGAATGAAATGAACGAAATAAACTAAAGCGAAGAAAAAAAGAAAGAGTGGCTGCTGCCTTGGAAATTGGCAAAGATTTATGTCAGACTGGGTATATGTATGTATATAGGAGGCCTCCCAAGTTGAGAGCGCAAATAAAATGTTTGCTCACATTTTTTGTAATTTGGGGAAAAATTGCTCGTTTATTGCCCGGGCATGTTTTGTCCCAGGATTCCCGTTTAAATTCAAAGCTGGGAATACCCAGGATAGCAGGAGGAGGACGAGGGCGACGACGACAAGTGTCGCATTGTTTTGCCTTTGTCTAGTGTTCACTGCGCGACTCCTCAGCTATTCCAGGCGCCTTTGCCTCGCTCTGAATAATTAATATTGCGCATACGACGTGTTGCTCCTGACAATCCTCCTCGGCCAACAGCTGACGCTCACTTTATTATGCTAATCAGCGCTGACTCTGTGCATATGCAAATTGCAATATCTATCTGCCAACGAACTTCAAGTCATTAGCTAGCTGGGAAAGCTGGTAAATATATACAAGCCACTGTCTGGGAAACGAGCATAAAGCATAAATTATAATTACTTAACGCCACATAAATCAAAATGATGCGAGGCAAGCTGAAATGAAATGATTCACGATAACAATAACAACAGCAAACTGTGGGAAACAAAGTTAATTTGTCAAAGTTACGGAGACGGAGAATTTTGCCACTACATCGGTGGAACAGAGTTAGCATTTCGAGAATTACCAACAGGAAAAGTACATGATTTGTCAAACAGGCAATGGAAATCGAACAGAAACAGAATTGATGGTTGTCATGGGGGCCAGGAAATGAAAGAGTTTTAGGAATAGCATACATTTGGATACGATTAACTTTAAGCAAAGAGAAATAGGTAAAGTTCTTTATAAATATCAAGGAAGATATCTTAATAAGATACCCAGCATTTTAGATATTTAGGTAAATTTCTCAACAATATACTTAGTTCACAAAGCCATACAACCCTTAACTTAATCACACCCCAAAGTATTGTAGTAAAGACAAGAATCTTAAAACAAGTCGATAAGATTATAGGCCATTTTGCAACAATTAAACAAGAGCCATCACAAAGTGCTTATTGAACTCTGGGGAAATGTGTTCAGTGCCCATCAGCAGGACATTTATCAGTGCCAGGCGGAAACCCCTTTTAAAGGCCAACCCAACAGGGCTCCTGTTGCTTAGCAGGATGTCCTGCCGCTGCTGTTGCTCCTCCTGCTGCTGCTGATACTACTGTCTCGCCTGCCCCGACCGGACATGGTTCTCCGGACTTGGCTGTGGTTCAAGAAACTCACAAGTGACACTTGCTCGAAAGATAAATGCGAACGTAACTTTTGCCATCAAATGTTGCCAATCTACGGCGGAGTTGTGCTCCGTCCGCCTGTCCTCCTGTTCACTGCAATTTGGCCGCTCTACCTTCGTCCATTCACCATTCGCCACTCGAGTCCGAGGACCCCGGAGCCCGGGACTGACACCCATTCCGGGCTCATCATTGGCATGGCAGAAGGGGAGGCCGAGGAAGTCACATTTACTTACTGATTTATGGCCGCTTCCGTGCTCCGGGTTTTATCTGTTGAGTTTTTGGCGTAATCATTTCAAGTCAAAATGTTTTCAAAAGGCACACTCACTCCGGCACTCACTCGACAGTGGCCGGACTCGCACCCGGTCCTGGGACCTGGGACCTGGAAGCTGGAACCCGGATCCGGCCCGCAATCCGGCAACCGGCTCGTTGATAAATGACAGCAAGTTTATCTCCACATTTGCCCATAAATTCCGCACTACAAAACTGCAGGACCTTCGACAGGAGTTGGCCTCTCTCCAGCGGTATCGGCGTCCGCCTTTAAATTATGTTTAGTGCGAAAGGATTGCAGTTAGCATATTCAAGACCCGTAGGAGATCTGGCAGCGACAGGAAACGCCTCATATGTCAGCAATGTCGGCAAATAGCTAAGGACTTTATGGGCGGAGAAATTCTCGAGAATGAATACCATGGGAGTAGGGGAGTCTTACAATGTGTGAATTTCAGCCTCGAGGTCTGATATTCCAAGAGAAATATTAATAAATAGCTGGCGAACTTAGGGGCTTTTTTTCCTCACTAAACAAGTTTGTTTATTTTTAATACAAGGTAAGCAACAATTTATCCTTTTGCGAGGAACCCAATCCCCGGGTCAGGGGTGAGCTCACTCGCCTGAAAAAAATTGCATTTGCATTTGCTAAATAATTTACGACAGCTCCACACACATATGGGTCCCGAAATTGCCTTGGGGGCAACTGAAATTGAAGACAAATGGACCTAACTGACCCAAAAGAATTTCATTTTCATATTGTTGTGTTTATGGCTTGCCCTCGCCTGTGGCTCTTTCGCAAAATTACAGAACCAGATGGAAAGGCCCGGCGGCCAAGAGTTTTAAAACAAACAGCAAAACCGTTCAACTAATGACCGAACGGGGGATGGGCTCCGGGTGAGGTATTTCGGTTGGGGATTTCCCACTTGCCACATGCGTTGACGTGCTGTTAATTAATATTAAACTCATTTCCACATTCTGGCATTGAAATGCCAGAAGCAATCGCCAGGCAGGAACAGGAACATGAGGAGGACTCCTCCTCCTCTCTCCGATTCCGGTCGCGTTTCATTGAATGTGTGTAATTATTTCACGGCTGTCCAAGCCTGCTCCTGGCTTCTATTTCGAACTGTCCGAATTTACTAAGCCCATTAGCAGCGTGTGGATGTGTCCCTTCCATACGTGTCCTGGATTACTTAATGAGAAAGCAGTAAATTCCGGTGCGATTCGCATGTAGGCGTCACATAATTCACGCAAATTGTGTTTGCCATTTAAATTTAAGCGAGTTAAGTACACCAAACAGATCCTGTGCGCCGTGTCCTGTGTGTTTGCTTGTTGATTTCCCACATTACGCATACGCCCCGGCAGACAGGCGTGTGCCCTTAATTACAATTGATGCTGATTGCCAAGCAGATCACGCACTCCCTGCGCAAAACTAATTAAAATGTTTATCAACTTTGTAATTGTCGCACCCCGGATATGCGAATACGTGATTGTGGACAACCGCCAATTGAAACGAAAGAAAGTCCTTTGTCAAACCTCTTTATTCATTGATTTCCAGCAGCAGGCTGATGAGCTCCATGGGCGACTTCTGGCACCTGCTGGCATAGGCCGCTCGACAGTCGCCGCCTCTCCGGCCCACGTGCTCCGAGGTGTGGTACTCGCGATCCGAACTGTGTCCCAGCTGGTCCAACGAGCTGGATGGGGTCAGAACTATGTCCAGGACCTCGCCCAGCAGGCCACTCTCGTGGTCCATCGGCAACGCTGCGTGCTCACAAATCAGCCGGAGCAGACAGCTTCTCCCTGGCATGCCCATATTCTCGATGACCATCTCGATGCCCCGGTAAATAATCCATCGGTAGAGTGCTCCATAGCTGGAGGATATCTCGTCCCGGCCCGTAATGGCCATCGGCTTTAGGTAGACCCGCGTTATCTCCGTGGAGTTGGTGGGCAGAAAGTACTCCGCCTTCAGCACATAGCCCGAGGTCACCGATTCAAAGTGCAGATTCTCCACGGGAATACCAATGCCACCGATGAACTGTACACGCGTGGGACTGGTTGGCGGGAAGATCAGTGATCTGCTCAAGCGCTTGAGATGGCTACCGCCGGAGCACAACTGAAGCTCGGTGAGGAGTAGCCCTCCCAGAAAAGCCATCACAATTTGCAGCCTCATCGTGCTTCCGTTCGGTCCGAGAATTACCTGAGAACTGAGAGTGGCCGGCATTGGATTTTCACACCTGAACGCAATCACTTTCTTCGGGCGCCGGCGGCTTGCGCTTTCCACTGTTTGTTTTGGCCCAAGACGAGGCTTTTAAGCCAGAATCCAGTTCAATTAGCGCCTCGGTGGCAACTCACTGATCTAGTTAAGGCCATTTCACTAACGACCATGAAAGAGCTGCCGCGGAGTCCAAGTGCATCATCAAGATTCGTTCTCAGAATAAAAGTAGGCACTGAAAAAATGTATGTGATGAATGAAAAATATATTTATTTGATAAATTGGAATCTTTACTTCATTTCAGATGTTAAAATTAATAAGTAGAGTAACTAAAAATGCACTCTTATGAATCAAAACAATTCTATATGTCAAAATGAAACCAAAATATGAAATATATTAATTTGTTTTATCATAAACATCTTTTTTTATATACATAATATCTTTTGTTATCAATATACATCCATACTTTGTATATTTACTGATTTTTTAGAATACTAATACAAGTAGGAGCTAATTCGCCATGATGTACGATTTAGATAAATGTACAATATTTATAGACTGACAGGAAATCAAACAGCATGCGAATCGTACTCCCCGAGGCACTGTAAATATTTACTCCATTCATACGACTTCGACTTACTATACAATCGCCTTATAGCCCAACGTAATCCAACTAGTTTAAGCACTCGCACACACGACAGTGGAGTGGGTTAAATGCAGGAGTGCATGAACTGAAGGCTAAAGGATAGCAAAATGCGTATAAGGACTCGCATGAAATGTGTGTGAGCATCGGCATTAAGACAGTAAGCGGAGCGGCGGTGCCGGGATGATTGGGTCTTCTTCCTAGTCGTCGTCGTCGTCAGCTGCCGGAATGCGGAGCGGAAGTTATGCCCTCAACGACTTGAGTAACTTAAGTGAATTGCTGTTGCATCGGGCGCCGTGCAGGCAAAGCGGCGGAAAATGCGGGATGAGCCCGGGCACAGCCGGGGATTTTTCCCAGGCAGACGGCAGAGGCTGCTCTACGGGATGCGGATCCCGCTGGGTGGCGACACTGACCTGGACAGGAAAACGAGGAAGGCAACGAGCGATAGAGATTAGAGAACAGCGAGAATGAGCACGAAAAGTGCATGGTGGAGGCCCAGGGAAGAGGAAACGCATAAAAATGGCAGAAGTCAGTGAGGGAATGACTCCGAGAATGCCCCGATTAACGACCCTTCTCTCCAGACTATGCATTGTGTGCTGAGCCATTTATTAAATGAGCGATTAAGCCAAAGATGAACGTGGTTCAGCAGCTATATATACCTGTATTCTTTGTTTTTATCAAAACAATCTCTGGGCAAGTTTTGTTTTTACATTTAAATAGAACTCAAAATCCCTGAAATATAATCTTGGCATAGTAATCACAGATTAAAGGTCACTTAAAGCAGATTAAAAACCACAAAATAACTGAAAAACTTATTTAGCATCCAGCACGATTCTTAGTTTTCCCTTTTTTCGTGGCTTCAGTGGCAAAAGCAGGGCACCGCGAAGGCAATAAAAAGTTGGACAATGCAATGCGGCAACCTGGAACTTGGGCGCCGAACAGAAACCGCAACGGAGGCCACGAAACTTTCACCTGCAACACTTTATGTGCCTCGTTACCTCGTACCTGCTGCCGCCTCGAACTTCGGGCTAACGAACATGCAAATTCAAAGTAAAAGTTGCAATTCGAAGCCAGCCCCCGGGCGAATAGCTATCGATTCCGGTTCCCTGGGCAAGCCAAATCAATTATGTTGACATGCTGGGAAAGCGCTTGCAGCGAAACTAAAACAGTTTAAATGCCAAAGCATTTAGGAGACGGGCGCACGTGTCGTATGCGTAATGAGCGCTGTAAACAGAGTGATGCATTCATCACATCGCGTGTGTGTTTGTGTGTGTTGGAGGGAGGGGTGTGTGGTGAGCAAGTGTCGTCGTCACATCTTGACCTCGCAGAGCCTCGAAATTACCTCGTTAGTGCTCCAGGGTGCCGTAAATCCTTTGGCAACCGAGCAGGAGAACTCGTCGTCTGGCAAATGAATGTGTCTTACTTATGCTTATTTAGTTTGGGCTCCAAAAGAAGGCGGAGATGGACGGGGAAGCAGCAGGAGCAGAGCCAGAACTAGGACTGCGGAGTGGGCGTGGGTAATGAGTTAAATTATTATGCAAACGACGGCTCCATGTCTTGAGCTGGAAATGTGTGCTCCACATAAACAAAACACTCGAAATGTGTGCCGGGGACAAACAGAGCCATCAGCCACCAGTCCCCAGAAGTCAGGCCAAGAAGACGAGGAGAAGCTTCCCGGGCAGCAAGGCGGCATAAATGTAGATTAGCCCCCGGAATGGGGCAGCATCCTCCAGTTCCCAACTCAGAGCTCCACTCAGTGCAAGTGGCATCATTTGGAGCCCTGTACGGATACCGCTCCGTGCATCAATGCCAGCCATATTATTTATGGACTTTGCACACAATAATTGGCAAGCTTTCCGCACCAGAGCACACTGGTCAGCAATTGGGATCGGAAATCGGAACGGTTGGGAGAATTGGGTTCTCCCCAGGATTGAGGAGGCCAGAGGGAGTGGACGTCACATTGCTGGTTCGTTGACTTCTGGCCATTTGAATGTTTCTGTGTTTCCAGGCCATAAAAAACATCACTGTGCAGGTGTATCTGGCAATCAGCCTCGAATCGTGATGATTGTTATGGAATAAAAGAGACATATTCAGGTAAATGGAAGAAAATGCAGAGGGAGATGCATTTGTTGTATGGTTTTATGTGAGTTTATGGAGCCGAAACGTAGTGTTTTTTTTTTATAATGATAGACTTGGAAAATGTAAAATATTTATGAAAAATGCTACACTTATTGAAAGAAACTTTAATATTGTAAATACCGAGTACGTGTATTAAAACCCAGTGTTATAAAACCCGCACTTAATATTTTGTACAGCCCGTGGGATTTTAAGCATTTAATAAAAATAGATTATTAAATATTATTCCGGTGTTGCAGTGTCATAAGCAGAATACAAGAGTCCTGTGGGCGTTATGACACTTTCAAAAGTGTAATAATGGCTGAGGACGTTATAGCATTGATCGTTATTACTTTTAACTGGTAATATCCTCACTTTTATTTTATATTTTCATTTATTAGAGAGATATTATATCCTTCTCTTAAAATATTATACTAGTGTGGCAGCTCCACCTCAGACAATTGTATTTATAACAATTTCGTACAGTTTACAGAAGCACCAATACAAATTAAATTGAAATTGTGCCAAGTAATAGGACTAAATCAGAATTCATTGACAATGACATTGGAGCCTTTGATAAATATGTGTAATATTTCCATTTCCTGATATCCTTGATCTTGGCACGGAAATTAGCACATGGCAATAAAACGACAGAAGCGAAATCAATTTACAAGCCAAATATTTGGTCCATAACAAGGACAACAGAACTGGGTCTAATTATGCATGGTCACCATGCGGGTCACTTGCCAAATTTAAATGCAAAGCCGCCTGATGGGTCAAAAGGTGTCCATGTGTCCACGTGTCTGAATCTGTGTCCTCTTGTTTGCCGTGGCCCCAATGCACGGATGTGGAATGTATGCAAATGACCGGAACACAGCAAACATTCTAATCGGCAATACATGCTGTGTGTGTGATGTGTGTGTGTGTGAAGTGTGTGTAGTGCTAGTATGTTTGTGCCTTTTGTCAGCGTTGAATTGTCTTTGCCTGTGCGGCTGTTGATGTAGCTGATGCTCTGGTGCTGATGCCGATGCCGATGTTGTCATGTGAACTTAAATGCTGTGCCAACGGAAGCGAGTCCAGATAAATCCGAAACCTGTGCCAAAAAAGCTAACAAACTGGGACGAAAGCTGGTCAGATTTTAAAGCGGGTCTTCTATATGCCGTTTTTAAGGAAGGCCTTTTGGAACTTTCGTCCAAGGAAGTTCTAGATGTGGTGCAGTTCGTACCGACTGATATGTAATATATCAATCAAAAAAATCCCTACAAAAATTTTGTTTTTTATTCATTTATTTAAAATTTTACTTAATATAACTCTTCTCAAAGGAATCGCTGAGGTCTCGTCCCTGCCGGGCATACCCTGTTAAAGTCTGCCAAACTATTATTAAAAGTTTCCGGACTGACCGAAGCTCCTTATTTAGTTACGAAACCAAGAACATGGCTTGAAGCCCTTTAAATGAGATCAAAACGAAACGCCCAGAAAGGACAGGCAGGACTGGAGAGGCAGGAGGAGAGGCTGGCAACTGGCAACGGGCAACTGGCAACTGTATTCAAATATTTAATCCACCCGTTCAGACTGCATCCACAATAAGCCCACACTCACCCGCTCGGTGGGAGCCACATAAAGAACAGCTGTGTCCACCGTGGCGAATTTCATGACACACACCCTGGCCTGCTGACCGGGGGTTGAGGATGCCGGCAGTCTGCTGCTGGCCTTTCCGTGTTTAATTGAGTTTGAAATAGGTGCCAGAGTGAGCTCCGCTCCTCCTACGACCTCTACCCAGTCGGCGGTGGGCCCTGAAATTGGCTTAGTTCTGTGATGAGAGGGTTTCCTTTTGCGAAACTTTGGATTTACATGTGCCGCCTGCAACCCTTTAAGCTGCCGTTTTAAATCTGCAGCTGCTGATGCCTTTGACGATTTGATTTCAATTTTGATTTAATGCCGAGGAGCTCCTAAAATATTTGCGGCTGGCATAAGCACTGACGAGTCACTCGTAAAGTGGCCGCCGCCTCCTACACAGGCACATTGGAATTTCAAAATTTAAGCTGTAATCGCCCAAATCCCTTCCCATATGCCGCTTGTGCCATTCCGTTTTATGTTTTTCGCCCTGCAATCCTTTTTGGCCAATTCATTTATTTCAATTGTTGCCGGGCTTCCGCTGCTGCCCTTGCTCCAGCTCCTGCTCTTGCCGCTGATGCCGACAAAGGCTCGTCGTAGTCAACTATACGGCGTAATAAGCACTTTTTATGCCGGGCGCATTGTGAGCGCGGCATTTTTATTGTTTCCTGGGGCAGCCAGTTCGACTTTGGCTGAACAGTGGGTCATACTGACAGATATTTGGGGGTTTAATTAAGGAAAATATTAGAAACTTTTAGGACAAACTATTAGGACAACTTTTGAAAGTATACTAAAAGGGAATTTAATTTAAAGCGTTTTTTTTAAGAATCTATAAGTAGTACTTAGGCTTAACGATCAATTTCTTTCAAAAATTGATGTATTTACGAACTATTCCTTCTTTCATTTCCATCACTCTAACTAGTAATTAGTAATTAGTAATTGTTATTAAAAAGGTCCTTTAAGTGCGATCTTAATTCAAGTCTGCGTGTTCAGTGTGACCATGCTTCTTCACGCAGTGACTGTACCATTTAGAACTTTTCAGAGTTTACCAATTTTTGAATATAAAATACTATTATTATAATAGAATAATGGAATGAAATAGTAATTCTTTACGAATTAGTCGCATATAATTTTATTTAAGATATTTAATCAATTTCGATTACTTTTTTTCAACTTTACATCCACCGTATCAGTTAGCCTTCTATTTCCAGTCCGCTCCGCCCACATGGCAACTCTGTCCCGAATGGGGCGTGGCTGATGAGGGCGCTCGTATTTGCCGACTTTGGAAACCGCTCTGAAGTTTTCCCTACACTCGTTCACTCGTTTTATAACCCGAAACGAATAAAACAAAACAAAGTTTGCAACTTTTCGCCGCCGACTTTTTGTTTGGTCCTTGTTTGAATGACATCGTTGTCTCCTGACTTATTTTTATGTGCCAGCGCCAGGCGATTGAGGCTCCCTCTGTCCTCTGGGCCCTGCTCTTCGTGCAGGTGAGCAGGTGGTGCCCGAAATTTACTTACCAAGTACTTATTTGCCTATTCCAAAAGCCATTTGTATAAACGAAACGACTCCGAGCCCCCGAAGAAATGTAATAAAATAAGCCTCGACTTGGCAGCTGCATAAACAAATACCTGATAAAGATGGCCGGGTCGGCTGAGTGGGGATAACGGACGCCCGAGACCGAGACCGCGTCCAAGTCCAAGCCCTTTGTTGCGCCGACAGCCTCGGGCCATGGTCCACTCTGGGCCAGGGACCACTTCCACGTATTTGCATAAAATGTTGCAGCATTAGCGGAGCCCATTACACATTGGGACAATCAGGGGAATCCCCGGTCGGCTCCGGTATTTTTTATTAAATTTTATTATTATGTTTTGCATAATTTTCCTTTTTTGTTGGTGGACCGGGAGGCAAAGCTGCCAGAAATTAGGAGAGCTACGCGCCGGGGAGCTGCTCTGGCAAAGCATCGCGAGACCCGGGTCTTAGGATACAGCCAAAAATACTTTTGGCAAAGCCTTCGAAGTTCGTCAAGTGGAAGGCTTTGATTTAAATGTGGCCAAATTTCAGTTAATGCCAGCCGCATCCGGGCCCTTTAACAATTTCCGTTTCCCGCTTAAAGGCTCCGCGGGCAGAAGTCACCCGAATGATATTTACAGCACCCCGGGGACTTTTTGAAATCGGACACACTGAATAGAGGAGAGAAGCAGTAGAAGGAGCAGGATCGGGAGCTGGAGCAGGAGCCACGGTCCGGGACAAAAATAGCCGCCAAAGTTCGGAGCGCGGCCACACAAAACTCGAATGCGACAATTAATTTTAGTGAATTATGACCGCAGAGAGTGGAAAATGGCGCTAATGTGACGGCCTTTGCCAATTTGCTGTTTGCTCTTTGCAGTTTTCGCCAGCCAAAAACACGAACAGCTGTCAGGACTCGAAAAACACACACACAGATTCACGTCCGCTTCGTAACATTGTGTCCGGACACAACTTTTCGAGAGGAGGGGAGGGGTAGGGGAAGGGGGGACGGGAGGGCCAATGCGACCACAAACCGAATAAAGATAGTCGGGGCCGGTTCCCTGGCGTGTCGTTTGCAATATGACAGTTAGAAACCGAAACCGAACCGAACACGTTGCGTATACGCGATATGCTGCGAGTGCAGCAAAGCCTTAAAACTGTCACAGGCACGCCAATCTGCGCTTAGAGCCACGATGTCGATCTGAGCTGCCATAATTTACAGCCAAACATTTCAACACTGTCGTCGGCCAGCACCATTGTTCGATCCACGTGCGACGACAGACAAAGGACTTGGAGTGGATGGGAGGAAAAACCGCGGCAAAAACGCAACAAAATGGCAGTCGGAATAGTGGAAAAACACGCGGAAGTCGCGAGCTCAGCTCGCTGAAAAAAACCTCGTAAAGTACAATGAACCATACAGCAAGGAGACGGAGAGAAATCTAGATGGAGGAAGGTGGATGAAGAGGTTGCGCTGCCAGGATGTGGGTGAAGTTGAGTGAATTTCTGCGAACGAAATGTCTGAAAGTGTGCCCGCAAAAGCGAAGAGGTATCCATGGAGCTCAGAAATATGTTCGGTGTAACAAGTAACATACATATTTATATGTTTCCTATTCTGTATTGTTATTAAAAATGATTGAACTTAGCTAAAGAGAAGAGGTTTTTTAAAGAAAGACCTTAAGCTTAGCTTTCTCCATTTTTTTTACAGGTTTTTTTCAGACGAACACTAATATATAGGATTTTTCTGAATAATATCTGCATATCTGTAAAAATCAACAAATTGTTACGTAGGATCTTTCGAATACCTTTAAAAATAATTTCCGTTCCTTAAAAAAAAAACGCTAAACGTTTTCACTAAAAGCAGCCCCAATGTAAATAAGATTCGGAGACTTAGACTTTCACTGCACTTAGCACTATTACAAACTGAATATTGCAATGAGAAGCCTGCATTTTATTTCTGCTTTTAATAAGTTTGTAAATACATATAACCGAGATTAATGCTCTCCTCCTGAGTTTCTCAGCCCAGAACGATGCTGTGCCATGTAAGTGGCGGCCATCTCTTCGAATTTCGAATCGTAGATTTTGCTTTCAAGCCTGTTGGCGAAAGAGTGCATGTTCTGAGGACCGTTTTTCAAAGGGTGAAAATCATCGCCTAGCTTGTGCCCCATACAGATGGTGAACTCCCCCTTGTCGAACTGCTTGCGTTGCTTGGAAAACTCACAATATTCATCGAGTTCATCGAAGTGCTTCGAGCTTTTCCCTAGCGGCTTCATTGACTTGTTGGAAGTTATCGATCTCCTCGACATCCTGTGCTCTGCCTCTAGTCTGGCCGAGAGGGCGGCCGTGTCGATGGGCTTGTTTTTCATTGGAAAGGGTGTGGCAAAGTGATTGGCTCTAAGGCATCCATATTCGCGGTCTGCGACAGGGATCGTTTCGTCATCGCACAAAGATACTTTCGTTTTGATACTCGACCCAAACCTTATTTTGGAGAGACTATTCTCATCGGATACATCTTCACTACTCAACTGAAAAGGTATATTAGGTGGGCTGTTCATCGTTTAGCGTTTATAGTATAGGAGCGTATGTATATGTATATAGGTTTGTTTTTTTTATGTTTTGTGCGACCGTATGTGATAATGTATGCTGATTGACTATTTTACACAAGCCTACTCACCTAGCCTAACCGAATTTATTTTATATAATGAACAAATTTTAATACAATAATAAAACACACTTCCATTGCAATGCATTGATTAAAAAAAAACAAAGAATTAATAACCTAACAAAGTTCTTGAAAGAAAGCCAGATCAACCAGTGTGACCAGCGTTAGTTTATTTAAATTAGAAAGTTACAATTTGGAAAATATCCAAAAATTGTACAACCTATAAGAGTTTTGTACACAAGAATCTACCTTATTGTGCTCAAGCGCAAGTTCCTTAAATATCAATAAAGTTAGTCTAATTATGTTGAAGTAAAATCACAAAATAGGTCACAAAAAGCAGACAATCTTGGAAACTATAAACAAATCAGGCTTCAGAAACTTTGTGGCACCACCACCACCCGCTTGCTCCCGCAGTTTTCAACTTTTCCATTCAATTCACTTAAGTTCCTTTTCGCCTTTCGCGTTTGCATTTTGATGCGGCAACATTTCGCCCAACCCTCCAAGCTCCTCTTTCTAACTGCCACCTTGGTGGCCTCGATGCCGGAGAACTTTCCCTGACCAGGCGGAAAGAGGAAGGGGCAGACCAGCGGAGTCGACCAGCGAAGTCGTTTCAGCTAATGGTGTTTATTGCATTTACGTTGCTCCCCGGCTGCCGCTTGGATCGGGGCGACACTGCGGGTAAGTCGGGCTGGGTCGGAGCAACACCTGCAGCCACGCAAATAACCCGCAGGCGACAGAGCAAACGATGGACTCCCTCCATCCATCCATCCATCCATCCAGCTGCCTTCTCCGCTCGTGTGGAAGAAAGTGCAAAGTAAATGCACAACACAGCAGAGTCTGCAAGGCGCCAGGATTGGGGATGGGGGATTGAGGACTGGGGACTGGGACTGGGGGATCACCACAGCTGCGGGTACACCCAAAAGTGCAACACCCACCTGACGCCTCAGCCAGCCGAGTTGTTGTGGCAGAGATTTGGCCGGAGCAAAGTTTGATTAAATCACAGGACAAGGGTACGGGCGGCAGGCATCCAGGGTGCCTGTCCAGTGGCTTGCGGGACACAGATTCAAGTGGCTTGACTTTAACACACTGCGAACAAAATCCGTTCCTACAAGATGCCAAGAAAATCCATTCAAATCGAATTAAATTAAATGAAACTAGCCATGAATCCACTTACACTTAAACTAAGCAGAGTTCTTTTTCCTTAACTTTCTGTGCTAAAATCTAGCAAGGTCTCCCGTTGCTGATATCAAGTTTAAAAACTTGGACAATAGATCGGTTGATAGGTAATACTTAATTTTAAAAAGTGGACCGAGTTTTATGATAACATAATAGTAAATGGACAAAACTATTCGAAACTAATGGCTACCATAAATTTCAAAATTTGTGGCATAATCCTGTAACATGTCCAGTCATGAGAGCCTTAAACTTGTCCCTAAAATACTTCCCTGATGAAGTTTCAGTTCTTCAAAAATAAAACCACATTTGTTTTGAAATAACAATTTAGACTATACATATATTAACAGAAATTGTGATTCTTTCAGTGCAGTTCCACAGAGCCAATGAGCCACTGGCTGCGGGCGTCAGGCAAGTAAATAAATTCATTAAACGTTTAGAGCTCGCCAGGTGGGTCTGGGATGCCTTTTGTGCACAGGTAAAATATTCAGTTGCCCGGATTAAGTGGATTACCATTCGCTGCATTGCATTGTGCCACAATCTCTGGGCCTCTTGTCCAGGAATTCTATTTACTGCTATCGTATTGCTTTAAAGCGCCATTTTACGGCGGAGATTAACAGGAATTTGGGGGATTATAGTCACTTCTGATACTTGGATATATGGCATACCATAGCGTTCTCGTCGGGATGTGTAGAATCGAATTGAGTCAGTTAAATAAGAGTACAGCTACGCCCAGTGTGGTTTCTGAACAAAGAACTGGAACAAATACGCAACACGGCAACAGATACAGATTACATAGACACAAACGGGACGGAACCTTGCCTCTATTCGGTGGATGGCGGGATGAGCAGCAGCTCCCAGGGATCCTCCGACTCCGAGGTGGCGACCACCTCCGACCGTACGGCATGGCAGCGATTGCACTTGAGGCGGTACCAGAAGTTTATGTTAAAGCAAAAGTCACAGGACCAGTCGTTCCTGCGTGGTCGCCTGCGTCGATCAATGGCCTCTCCTGAGCTCGAGGTCTCCTCCGATGCCTGGAGTCCAGAGCCCATCTGCTGGTCCTGGTCTTGGTCCTGACCCTGAGGCTCACCTGGAACCTGCAGAAGACCCTCGCAAGCGGTGATCTTGCTGGCCTGGCACCGGTTGCAGGAGGTGCGCCACACAAAGTTGCTGTTCCGGCAGAGCAGGCACACCCAGTTGTCGATAGCCGGCTTCCACTTGGGCACCCGCTGACGGCGCAGCTGATCGGCGGCGCTCAGGTCGCGTGGATAGCTGTAGCGAACGCTGGTCCCCTTGCGCATGGACAGATAGGCGGGCAGGACGCTGATCGTCTGGCCCATGAACTTGGTGCCGCCGAGGCAGTAGATCGCCGCCTGGGCCGAGAAGGGACTCACGTAGGTGATGGTGGCCTCGCCCTTGGAGCGACCCGTTATCTTGTTCTTGTAGACGAAGATTTTCGGCTTGCCGGTGGTCTCGTCCAGCTTGATCAGGCCCAGTTTGCCGAAGAACATCATAATCTCGTTCTTGGTCACGTTCAGTCGCATGCCCAGGACAAACACCGTCTCCAGTTGGATGATGTACAGCTCACGTCCGACGGTCATGTATGGGGAATGGGGCGACACCGGCATGGACGGCGGATAAAGGATGTACGGAGAGTTGTCCCCCCCGGCGGTCTCTTGTCTGTCTACACCCAGGTCATCATCTTTAATCAACTCGTCGATGAGTTTGTGGTCGCCATTCCCCTCTTGGTTCTCGATTACCATCTCACTCCGCTGGGCCAGGTCCAGACATAGACCCGCCGCCAGCTCTGCATCCATGTTCATTGGCTGATCCTCCGCTTGGCAGGAGGAAGAGCTGCTGGTGGAGATCGGGCTTTCCTCGTTCTCCTCGCAAAAGTCCTCTTCGTGCGGTCCGATCAACAGCGATCCGCTCGCATCGCCGCCACCGTCCTCGAAACGAAAGAGATCAGTGTAAAGGGTCCGTGGGCTCAGGCCGGAGCCAGATACCGCGGCACTGTGCCCGGACCCGAGTCCGAGCCCAAAACCGGGAGCTGAGCCAGCCATATAGTTGCCATGAAAAATTTGGGACTGATGCTGCGGCTGCAGCTGCGACTCCGAATGCGGCTGCAGCTGATCGCCGACGTAATTTGGAGTATAAAAATTATTGGTGTACACCACACTGGCAGTAGTAATGTCCATTGGATGTAAAAATATGTTTTTAACCGCTGACTGTAGAGCCGTTAATACTGATCAAATACGAACCGATTGTTTTGGAATAATAAAAACTACTGAAATCTTTGATAACGTCCAAGATACGTCGAAATGTAAAACAAACTGAGTTGAAGTCCCATTCTACCCTGACATGTCGTCCACTCGCCTGCTGAGATTTCGAGGGGCGAAATCGTCTCTACCGCTTTCTTATTTTTTTTATAAATATTGCTTCTTTATAAACTATAGTATAGTTTTGTGCATGTTTGCATCGAGGAGCAAGCAAGCCATATAGATTTTCTAGACAAACTTCCTTAATAATAATAATAACAGTTCCTGAATTACTATCATAGTTCTAGCTTAAAATAATCAATAAATTAATGAATCTCATTGTGTATTAAGTTAAATAATCGCACATTAATAGAAATTAGCTTTTGTTGTAACTGCTGCATTATTTACGACACAACGCAAGTCTTTTAATTTGTTAATTTCTCCTGCACTTCTGAATGCAGTATTGAGTTCGCATTTTATCACAAAAAAAATCACATATTTCCCTGCTTTATTCATCCCTATACCTTATGCGAGATCTGACCTGATTTTGCCATCGTCAGTCAATGCCCAACGGACCGTGTTCGGACGGAGAACTAGGAGCCAGGAGAACTATGCAAATTTTAGTGATTGGCGGCTAATATTGGGCCTGACCAGCGCCGCTTTTCCTCGTCCACTTGTGCAGTTTGTTGATGACTTTGCACTTCGCTTGGGTCCCCTGGAAATTGATTCATAATTTTCTTGCATTTTCACTTTAATCAGAAAACTTTGATTACATTTCCACGGCGTCGGAAGCAATGGTGGACACCTGAGATGGGTCATAAAATCAAGTTGAAGGAAAAGAAGCACAACGACGGATGTAATTTTATGTAAAAGATATATCTGTAAGTTAAAATTGAGTAATTTTAAAAAATCTAAAGAGAAGCTCCCAGGAGAAACCTATTACTCGTACTCATTAATTAATATTTCCTTTGAATCTTTAAGCTAAAGTACAATCTTAGCTTTCATTATTCGTAACACGATTTCATCAATATTTCTAATCTAGAGTACATATCCTTTATATCCCTGTAAGCCTTAAGCCAAATTTACAAATAAAACCGAATACATTTATATCGCTTAGAAGCCGTTTTATTCGGCGGCAGCGAGGGTCGCGCTATGATTCCAATCAAGCTGGCCGGCACTCATCAAGCCAATTAGCTGCCAATTACCTCACTAATGACCGACCACATTAACCCCTCAATGGCCACCGAACTGGCGGGCACAAGACTAATGCCCTGCCACCGGAACGTGGACACTGAAGACATGTTTATTAATATCCCGGTCGATGGCCCGGAACTGGGAGCCCGGGCCGGGACCCGGACCCGGTCCCGGAACCTGATAAGCGGAACCGTGCCGATTGTCGCCAAGCTCGCACGCCATTTTCACCCGCAATTCGCTTTTATGGCCGCCTCTTTACGAGCCACGCCCGCTGACCTTATCTGGAGAGCAGGAGTCCAGGAGCCCGGTACGGAAGCCCGGCTTCATTAGCAGCCCCCTCGCTGGGGTGTCAATTTCTCCGGAAAGTGGACAAGGGGCTGGTTTCAGGGTACTCGAGTCCGTTGGCAGGACGCTCATTAGGTCAGCGTCTCGTTTAGCTTTATTTTGCGCCACAACTTTTGCTTTAACCCGTCGGATGTTCCCCTAGAAATAAAGTAACCGGAGCTGGCATTTCGGCCAAGGCAACCACCGCCAACATGAAATTAAAAATCAACCGTCTTGAAGGGGAAGATACATACATAGATATACACACAGCCAGGATATGGCGAAATGGAAACTGTTGCTGGCAAAAGTTCTGAAAGGGGATAAGGATAGAAGGGGGAACTTTGTGCGCTCATAAAAATCGAGACAGCGAAAATTGTCTCGCAGGATAATTGCACAAAAGTTTGACTTTGCAGCTCGTCGGTAATTGAAAAGACAAAAGCGCAGCCAGCTATAGTAGTGAGTGGAACTAGGAGCGGAACGGGACTCGAACAGGGAAGTGACTTCATCAGCATCTCTGAATGCACACACTCGGCAGATCCAGCGGCAGCTATAGCTTTCATGTTGTCCTTCGGAGGAGCAGCTAATGAATTGGCTGCCTGCCGGAGCCAGAGTAAACACGGCACACAGCTCAGCAATCTGGCTGAATAAACTGACACGAATCGGAAGGTGGATTGGATATCGAGTATCCGGCCACTTCCACTCCAACTCCCACAGTCACTCCCAAAGTCCAATTAATGGAAACGCACGAGCGCCGGCGGGGGAAAATCAATATTCATAAAATGTAATCCACATTTAATTGAGATAGATTACCCGCATTCGTGTGGAAGCGTATGGGTTTAATGAAGGGGTTAACTGTTCTTAAGCAGAAACCGGATCAGGAACCGTCACGCCGCACGACTCACGACACAAACTACTCCGGAAAAGTGTCATCTGTCAGTTGAAGGAAGCTTGCTTGGGAAAATGTATTGGTAAGTGCACATTATTGAGAAAATGTGAACACGAAATACTCGTCTTCATCCATACACAACTACGCTGACAGATTTTGTATCGGAGAGTAGCATGTACCTTTTAAAATATTCTTAATTTTTCTCGAGAAAATTCTGGAGTCCTCACACTAGCAACATCTGTATCAAATCACTGAATATATAGTGCAGGTCGTATTACGGATGATAGAAACATTCTGGATATCGATACTGTAACGATAATTATACATAATAAATAAATATTCATACATACATAATCCGAAAAAACTAATACTTTTTTGATATATTACATTTAATCTATATATAATTTGTATCTCATTAGACATCCTTAATCCTGTATAGAGAACTATAATTTGTGGTGAAGGTGAATCGGTGAAGGTGAAAGATTCTTATTGATAAAAATCAATTGGAAAAGTCACCGATCGGGATATGAAGCTAAAAGATACCCGCATTGGTAACCCTGGGCCGGAGACAGGATTTGAGTTTACTGCCCTTATTTTTTGTGGGCTTATGCAACTGCCACAGACGCACTACCCACACAGACACACACCCACTCCGAATAAACCCGAATACACAAGCCATAAAATGTGTACGTGTCTAAATTTTAATATGCTTGCCAGTTGCCAGTTGGATTGTACGAGTTGCGAGTTCCGCCGAGTTCCGAGGAATGTAAGTACAGATCCTGTACAGCTGCGGAATGTGTGTGGGCGCCTCTGTGTGTTTGCTAGTCCCTGTTTATTTGACTTGCTACTTATTTATTACGCAGCATAATGAAATTTCACGTAATCCTCATTAAAGCCAGAACAAAGGCACCACCAGAACCAGAACGGGGCAGAGGTTCCGTTTCAGATTCGAATGCGGATTCGGGTTTGTGCAAACAACTTGAAGACTCTACTGAACCCGGCATTCAAATCTCAGTCATGACTCAATTTCAGCCAAAGAGAGAGGAACTCCGAGGACGAGGACGAGGACTCCGATGAGGACCCAGCTCGCTGCTCCACAGATTATCGACTTTTGAAGCACCGGCAGGGCAGACACAAAAGGCAGTCAGACGTCTCCATCGCCCACACGTCCAATACAAATAAATCAGACAAAGCATATAAATCTAAATTGTATCGCATTGTGGCGCATTTCGCCTCACCTTCGGCTGCTTTATTGGCAAATTGGCGATGGGGCGACCGTGATGAAGGGGGATTGGCCTTTGTGCGATAATTCCCTTCACCTGAGAGTCTGGCAATCGGTGTTGGTTGGGTATCGGTTCGAATGGCTGCCACGTCGATGTGCCATCGATTTTGGGCTGCTGCACTGCAAATCCCTCCATCTTCCACCCTTTCTTGAGTGCTGACAGCGCAATTATCGAGCTGAAATTTCAGCACTCACTCAAGTAACCAAGGATTCAAGTAGCCAAGTAACTAAACCCAGTAATTCGTAGAAAGGAAGTGAGACTAAGCCGCCCCCTCAACAGATGTGGCATTCCCGCGTAAACTCCACGACCAGTTGCACAAACTGCTCCGGCTGATCCTGGTAAACCAGGTGGCCTGCGTCCAGAATCTGGACCACCGTGTTCGGGAAGTACCGCTGCATCACCCCTATGCTCGCCGGGGTCACGAACTCGGACTGGGAGCCAGCAATCAGCAGCACCTCACCCATATAGGGATTCAGTCCGCCCAAGGTGGCCTCATAGTTAATCATCAGATCCGCCCAGGAGCTAAGCACCGCCTGAGGATTCACCGCCCAGCCGAAGCTATTATTCTGCAGCTTGCGCAGATTAAAGAGGATGAACCGGAGATCGTTCGTGTTGAACACCAACTCCTGGAAGAGCGGCATGATGAACTGACGCCCATCGGACAAAGATAGATTCGCGGGAATTGTGGGCACCACCTGCAGCATCAGTTCGTACACCTGCCGGGTGAGATAGAAGTTGCTAGGCACCGGCGCCGGTGTTATGTCCACCAGGATGGCCCGCTCCACTAACTGCGGCTGGGTTAGGGCCAGCGTCATCATTGCCCGGCCACCTATTCCGTGTCCAAGAGCCACGATCTTGCTCAGACCCTGGTGGCCCATCAGGGACTGCACATCAGCGGCCAGGTGGAGCGGCGAGTGTCCTGCTATGTGCGGACTCCGGCCGTGATTCCGGGCATCCAAGGTTATAACCTGGCGCATCCCAGCTTGGCTTAGGTTGACGGCCACACCACGCCATGAGTCCATGTTAAGGTTTAGCTCATGCATCACCACGATGGGCGGGGCGGACATAATGTTGTGCGGCATGGAATAGGACACATACTCCAACGTGGTGGTCTCGACCCACAGGGACCGGAAGTGTAGCACTGCATGGGAAAACTTTGACTTTGAAAGGTTCGAGCCGAGAACTCTGAGTTTTGACAGAAGCATTACGGAAAATTTCGAATACTTGACAGACCGGCTAGGAAAAAAACAAGATTTTCTACAAACAAATTGAATAACATTTTTAATCATATTTTTAATAGAAGTTAGATTTCTAATTTCTATAGAATTTTTTTAATAAAGAACAGAGCCTGCAGCTGTGCATATATTATGTAATTTAATGTTTACCTTTTTCTAACCCATCCTCCACTGATGAATTATTGAAACAATCAGTGTAATCAATATGTATTTATTGTAATTGTATTTTTTTTCACTCACGGAATACACACGAGCCTGAGGGCATTCGAATTGTTTCCATCTTTGCTCTTTAACTGAATAAATCGACTTAAATATATTTTCTCCCAAAGCAGTACTTACTTATCATGAAAATGATATGAGAAAACCTTGTATTGAATCGATTTATGAACAACAATTAAATCGCAGAAGCTGCTGAGTTGCTAAGCTGCTAAGAATCGTACCTGGGGACATTACGCATACGCCCCCGAATCGGGATTGTGGTGTGGCTGTCGTCGTCGTCGTCCTGTGGCCATTGTGCAGGCAGCATTAGCCGTAATCCACTGGGGCTAATGCCTCGTTTAACGCTCCGTAGTCCGGAGTCCTGAGACCGGAGTCCGGAGTTTAAGCGCTTTCATGTCGCTCACAGTTGTGGCTGCGCGTACAAATCCCCAAATTGCGTAATAAATAAAATGCATTTGCGTGGAAAATTAGGAAGTGGCAGACACAGAGAGAAACAGAGAGAGAGAGAGAGAGGGGGACAGGGAGATGGTGGAGGGAAGAAATTCAAATTTCCACATTTTCATATTTTCACATTTCTTACATTTTCATAATGTAAGCTGCAGAGTTTGCCATCACAGAGAGCATAAATCTTGGCGAGTGCTCAGACGCAGACACAAACAAATCGCCTTGGACATTTCTTCGTGTGTCTTGAATTCCCTTTTTGCATTCACAAATCGAAGGATTACCGAGGAGCTTGTTTGTCCTTTAAAGCCACACAAAGCGAAATGAATGCAAAAATTTCTCAATTCACAACTAGTTCGGCTTGAACTTGAGCGGATAGTATAGCTCCATTCGTCTGTCGCCGTCTGAGAGGAGACGAGGCACTTCATATCCAATTTCAGGCTATTGACACAATGGAGCACCCTCGTGGAGTGCTGCTACTTCTCCTCGGGCGGAGAAGAACATAAAACGAACTAAATAAATAAACGGGAAACCTCATTTGGAGCCATAAAAACGAACTTTCGAATGCAAACCAAAAAGTTAGAGATGCCTTCGTCGCCCCTTTTCCAATCAGAGGCCCATTTGAAAAAGTTTTGCGACATTTGGCAGCGCAATGAAATCCGCTTGAAAGCCTCGTTTGGATACGACAGCCATCCTCCGGAGGAATCGCAACTCCAGCTGTCCATCAAAGGCTTACCTACGAGTCTGCCGGCGCATTCCATTCTAAGCCTCGGACGCTGTGTCCTGTTGCCACGCGGCTAAATAGTTGCCACAATTGAGGGAATGCCTTTCATATCTCGCCTTGAGCAAAAATAACCGGCAAACTTATCCGCGCAGACGCACTACATTCCCATTCAGCCGGAGAGCTGAATAAGCGAGAGGACTCTCCGAGTGCCACTTATAAACAAAAACAAAGGCATGCAACAGATAGGAGCTTCAATAACACGTGGTAACTGGTAAAAAAAAAATGTAATTTAAGTTGAGAGTTATAAGTTATAAGAAGGTTATTACTTGATAACTGAACAAAATCCAAGATATACAAAAGACTGATTTCAAAGGAAATATTTGAATAACGAGTTAACTTCATGCTGACCCGAGTTCGGTTCTTATATACATAGGTTCGTGTCCAAGATAGACTGAGAACACATGCAGAACAAAGTTCTGTTCAGGTGATGGTGTGTGTCCTAATAAGAGTGAGAACACTTTCAAGAGTCAATGCAACCACCCTAAGCTTAGGAGAAGGATTGATAATAAAGCTGTTTCGGCAGGGCCTCTTCGTCAATAGTATCCATTTCAGAATAAAATTAGGAGAGAATCATCCTCTTTTTGTAATCTTAATGCAAAGAAAATGATTCTAATTTCCCTGTAAGCCGACTTTACTCTCCAGGTCTCGTTTCTCCTACTATTATTTTAATATTATATACAAGATATAATCGCTTTTTATACTTTTTCTTTTATTTTCAATAATATGTACTTTTAATTCGTTCTATGGTGCGAATGGTATTTTTAGAGACTATATTGATTTTAGGAATCCCTTCAAAGTAGCTGAGTTTTAGATTAAAATCTTCACCTTACCTCTTAAAAATATTAATTTAATTACAATAAGAAAATACCTCCCGCCAATTCCAAGCAGAATCCCAAGCTGGAACATCCCAAGTCCAACCAGCAACCCTCGGCCAAGGACGACCAATCGGAACGCGTCGAACTGTTGCCAATCCAAAATGGCCTCCAAGCAGATGCCGCCGTACGGAGGGGAGGAAAATCCAATAAGCAAAATCCGTTACCGGACCGAGCTGACTTCACAGCCCGCGAGGACAATCAGAATTTATTGCAACTCAGTCTTCCAAGCAGAACGGACCCAAGGTCTTCCAATTGCAGTGCGATTAGCTACCAGTTCAGACCGACAGTAACCATGCAGCATCCGCATCCGGGTGACCAGCCCACCTACATGCCAGAGGTTCCCTTCCAGCCACTGTGGGGCCAGGAGGCACCGCCGCCACCGCCCATAGTGCCCTACCAGGAGCTCATTGCGGGCTTTCCCTGCACCGATTTGTGTAAGTAGCCGCTGCCCAAGGGATACTCCATGGAAATTACTAAATAAGAAACATTTCTTCCAACGTACAGCTCTCTGGCAGCGATCGCAGGTGGCTCCGCTGGTGCCGCAGCGTCCGTCCACCAATGGCAGGGCCAACGGCTCTTCAAGTTCCTCTAAAAAAACGCGCCGTCGGGTGGCCTCGATGGCCCAGAGAAGGGCCGCCAATATCCGCGAGCGCCGACGGATGTTTAACCTGAACGAGGCCTTCGACAAGCTGCGGCGGAAGGTGCCCACCTTTGCCTACGAGAAGCGGCTCTCACGAATCGAAACTCTCCGCCTGGCCATCACCTACATCGGATTCATGGCGGAGCTGCTTAGCGGCACGCCCTCAAACTCCCACAAGTCCCGCTCGGATGTCTACGGCGGGATGAATGGACACCACCAGGCGCCACCGCCACCAATCCATCCGCATCATCTGCACCCAGCGGCCGCGTATCAACGCGACTTCGCCTCGCCATACAACCACAGTTTGACCTGAAGAGGTTTTTCTTGGAATCGTATTTATCATCGATTATTATAATACAGCTTTAAGGAGATTGTTAGCCCAAACAGCTTGACCTTTGTTTTTTTAAATATTAATAAATATATTATATACGAAAAAGTGTGATCCGTGTAGTATGTGTTTCAGTGGTTTTAGCTAAAAGAACATTAACTTTAAAGCTCAATAGTGCATATTTTATAGAGAAGATTGCGATAAAAATATGGGTGTAAAAATGTCTTCTGTGGATAGAAATTTTGAATAAAATTTCAGGAAGTGTTTAGTTCACCTTGAATGGTTTCCCTTTGCAAAAATATATAGTTTGGCAGTATGTGCATTTTCAATAAAAAAGAGTGAGGCATTATTTAATTGTATAAATCGGTGATATTGCTCACTTATTACAGATTTATTCACCTATACATATATAATTAGTAATTAGGAACAGGGAATAGTTTCTAACCGCATATCAGAATAAAGACTAGAAAGACTCAACCTCATTTACAGGCATCTTAATAATGTAACTTATTTAAGAATAAGTCGAAAATCCTCTGGCATATAATCCTCTGGAAAGCTATTTGAATCCAAATTGATTAGTGTAAATAAGAAAAGAGATCAACCTCCCCTAATGTGGTGGCTTTAAAGTCAAAAGTACCACCAATATACACCTGATAATCCCCTTAATTCTGGCTGGCACAACCCGCACTTGTTTCATAAAAAAAATCTAGCCTAACCAAAGCAAACCATGTCCTGATTTGCGTGCGAATCCCTGCAGCTGCTGTCAGAGAAGGGATCACATGTCGGTGAGCATAATGCGGTGGCCTCGATGAAGTCACATTGCATCCTAAAGGGACCCCGCCGAAAAAGAGACCGAACTATTATACAAAATTTGACAAGGCAAACAAAGCGTGAAATTATTATTAATAAATTGATGCGCTGACGAGGGGAGGGTCGGCAATTCAAAGTCAATTGTAGCAACCCCTAACTAAGGACAACAACAGCAACAGCCCAGGAACAAGTGTAACACTTGAGGGATTGCCTAAATACCAAGGAATTTTTGCGTTCAACGCCCATTTCCAACAGATTAGCGACCCTCCGCCCGGGGAAAGAAAATTAATTCGGAACGGATATTGCAAGGACATCGGATGTACGGTCGTCGGAAACTAGGCTGCTACCTGGGGAGGGTTGCTGCTGTTGTTTTGGTAGTTTGGTGGACAATATGTTTTGATGAATTTGTGACACTTCATGCCGAATTAAATCGTATTCCATATGCCCAGTCGACCCTAGGGGTGGCTCACGCCATCCCTTTAAAGGACAAAGTGGCCTCACGTGTCGGCGATTAGCGCAGCAATAAGAGCTATCTTTGTATATCTCTAGATTTTAACTTCCAGAGATGATCTTTCCGGCACCTTTACAGTTTATTAAATGTTTTATTTAGATCAGAAATAACACTTCCCTTCCCTGCCACGTGTAGCTTATTAACTGATTCCCATAGAAAATGGAAAGGATCAACCCACAACTGAGATTGACTGACTTTGCGCGGTCATCCTCCCTTTCGGCTATGTGTGTCAAATCGCTATGACAAATTAATTGAATTTCGTTATAATTTCTGACATTTTTCGCAATTTTTCGACACATTTTTTTGGGACTCAATTAGGGCAGAATCGCAATATATATTAGGTCATGATAGATGGGACTTAACTTGGCAGATGTTCGAACTGCCAGGGGGAATTTTCATGCGAATTAATAGACTGTTCTAGGCAACTTATCTAAGATAACTTGAAAAGCAACAATCATGTTTGCCTACCGACTTCATAAATTTCAATCATACAACCTACATTCCCTATCAATACGCACTTATCGGTTCTAGACATGCTCATACTTGGGTTTTCAGCTTTTTGCCCTGCCTATTTCAGTTTGCAATCGGTAACGGAGGAGAATGTCGAACCCAATTCTGTTAACGCAGCTATCCCAGGATGTCTCCGTGCCGGCCTGGCTGGATCAGCAGGAACTGGAGCGTGTTGCCAGACAGGAGATTCCGGAGTTCAAGAAAATCGAGAGCACTCGCTGCAAATGGGAGGTCCAGCTGTCGCAGCCCGCTCTCCGTGTCCAGCTTCAGGTGCTAACCGCAGGTAGGAAAACCCCACAAACTATAGAGACGTCCTCAACTTATAATCTTTTAATTAACAGACAACAAGAAGCGCTTGGTGAGTTACCTACTCAAGTCCCCGGAATCGGTCTCAAGTGCCCTGAAGTTACCCATTAAAGGGGATTTCTCCGTGGAACGCAACATGTATGAAACCATACTGCCTGCCCTGGAGCAACTGTACAAGGATGAGGATAAGATCATCCACTTTACTCCCACGAGCATCCAATTGAAGCAGAAATCCAACTGCCTATATCTGGACTATATCCTAGCCAAGGGTTACTCCGTGGGCAATACCCAGAAAGGTCTGAATGTAACCGCCATGGAAGCGGTGCTATCGAAACTGGCCGCTTATCATGCCGCCACAGCTTGCTATATAGAGCGGAATTCTGGCAAGATAAGGGAGCTTCCAAAGCTTGGAGGCGGTGGCCGACCCTCGGAATCGGTTACAGAACTCAAAAGCTTGTTCCACTTGAAATTTCATGAGAGCCTCCGCGCCAACGATGCCCGAGAGTACGAAGATAAGGTGGTAAGTTATGCTTTTTTTTTTTGATAATGTTTGATGCTTTTGTCGTAATTCCAAACATACCCCCCAGAAATCATTTCAAAAGTATGTGAAAGCCCAAGTTGAAGCTTTAGATGTGAAAACGTCGTTCAACGTCATCCTCAATGGATCCTGCTGGTCGAATAATGTACTCAATCTAGTTGATGCCTTTGGAAATGTGAAGGACTCGCTCTTCAGCGATTTTCATGCTGCCAAATACGGTCCAGCAGTTTATGATCTTTTTAGCCTACTCCTAACGGCTCCGGCTGAGAAATCAAGCCGATTCGATGGCTATGTAAAGTATTATCATGATCAGTTGGTGGCTAATTTGAGCCTCCTGAAGTACCGGGGAAAGAAGCCCAGTCTTACGGATCTTCAGTTGGATTTGCTGAAGTACGGACATTGGGGTAGGTCTTGGAGGTGTGTTTAATATTTAAATGATAACTAATTGTGCCTTGATCAGCCTTCGAGTTTGCCACGGAAGTTCTGCCTATACTCCTCTCGGACTTTGCCACCAATGAAGACATCGATGAGGTATTTAGGAACCCTGTATTTGGTGAACAGTTGAGGGAGCTACTGCCCTGGCTGGAGAATCGTGGATATTTCGAGGAAGACTAAAATCTGTACTTTGTAAACAGGACAAATAAAACTCTATGCTTCGAATAAGAGAATTGTGGAGTACTGTAGGGATGGCAAAAAATATCAATATATTGATTCTGCACTCCGATTCCCATATATAAATCGTAATTTGAACGTTGCGATATACATATGTTTTATATTAGATCGATATTCTGTTTAATACATCGGAAACATCTAGTTTTAAAGATGTTTTAAATATAATAGTAATTGTTTGCATTTATTTCGATAATATCGATAAACGAATTTGATATATCGATAAAATAACACATATTGATATACAATTGAAGCTTAAAAATTAGATAAGTATAAAGCAAAAATATCGAATAAATGTAATTTTATATTTTTATAGTTCTCAAAGTTCGATATATCAATCTCTTCGATATTTATAGTTATCTATTGAGGTAATTGTACCAGTTTCTTGAAGAAATCATATTGTAGAATTGAAAAGGATGCGAAACATCAGTACACCATGGAAGATGTTGTCTTTTAAAAACTCAGTCTCAAGTCCAAGAACAATTGCCCAGTCATGTGGGAATATCATTCTCCTCAATGTGTTAATGAATATTAACAAACCTCAAATGAAAGCAAACACGCGTCTTGATTAACTCAAAAGCTTTAGGAGTCTCTTTTATTAGAGAGAATCTTGTTCGTTTGAGAGAATTATTGAAGAGATAAACAAACCGATTTTTGCCCAGTCACTGTCGCAAAATAGACGCCGTAACAGTGAGCTGGCAATAAGTCAACGTCCAAACGTGCTCGTCGGCAAGATCTCGTACTACTACCCCTGAATTAGAAAGACTGATTAGGCAAATATTCTTGCCAACCGGGCATGAATGTGGTTCTTGCCCCACTCAGCCGATCTGCGAACAGGTCCACCCCGACCGAAAAGCTTCCCACACCAGCGCGATAGCAGACTGAAAACGCCTGAAAACGAAATTGAGCAGTAAAGCTTTCGGCTGGAAAGCTCACAATGTTTTGGCCGAATAAAAGGCAGCCCCCGCTCCGAATTTCTCAGATTGCGGAACTAACAGGTAGACGAAATGGTTCAGGGCAAGGAAGACAGCACCACGGCCGACCAGCTGCCGGCATGGTTGAATCCAGAGGTGTTCCGGGAGATTCTGGACAGCGATTTTCCCGATCTTAAGACTGTTAAGTCGTTCCGACTGGAGACGACGGGCGGAAAGGGCGAAAACTACACAACGCTACTTCTTAGAGCCAATTTCGAGCTGGAACTAAAAGGTGAGAGCCAAATAGCAACTCGAAAATAATCAAGAAATTAAATTTGTAATTTATTGCAGATGGTTCCGAGAAGAGTACCTCCTACATGGCCAAGGTCTTGCCCAACAACGGCAATCGGGAGAATGTGTCCACCTGGCAGGTGTTCGAGAAGGAGCGCACCTCCTACGCACAGCATATCCCCGAGTTCGAGCAGATGTACAGGGAAGCAGGAAAGGATATAACCTTCGGAGCCCGCTATTACGAGTCCAAGGAGCCACTGGACGAAGAGCTTATCGTTCTAGAGGATCTGGGCAGGCGGGGATTCCGGAACGTGAACCGACATATCGGCTTGGATTTGGAGCACACCGAGGCCACGTTGGCGAAGCTGGCACAGTTCCATGCCGCCTCTGCCATGAGATTCCAGCTGAAGGGAGCCTATCCGGCTGTGTACGATAGGAACCTTTGCAGCAAGCAGGATGACTTCAAAGATTTTCGAGTCAATCAAGTCAAGGCTTTTGTAGAAGCCCTGCCCCTGTACGACGCCTCGGATTTGACCCAGTCTGTGGTGAGTATAAAACTACTTTTGAGATGAAAAATATGTTATTAATCACTACATATACAAATCTAGGAATCCTTTGGCCGACAGGCGGAAGACATGTTCCAGCAATATGCTCCCAAGAACGAGGGAGAGTTCCGTGTCCTTAACCATGGCGATGCCTGGTGCAATAACTTTATGTTCCAGTACGACAAAGCGGGCAAGCTGAACGAAATCTACTTTGTGGATCTGCAGATGAGTCGGTATGGCTCGCCGGCACAGGATCTGCTCTACGTGATCCTCTCCTCCACGCAGCTGGACATCAAGATAGCCAAGTTCGATTACTTGATCAAGTATTACCATGACAAGCTAACGGAAAGCCTCAAGCTGCTGAAGTACCCCAAGCAGCTGCCAACGTTGAGGAGCCTGCACCAATCAATCTTTGCCTACGGAGACTGGAGTAAGTCATTCTCATAGCTCTTGTTCCTGGTGAATCTTTACTTATTACCACCTTCTTCCCAACTCTTAAAACAGTTCTCCCCATTGTAACTGTTCTCCTGCCCGTTGTCCTGGCCGACAGCAGTGATGATGCCAACATGGACTCCATGATGGATAGCGATGGCTCCGGGGATAAGTTCCGGAACAACCTGTTCAGGAACCCTCGCATCATCAAGCACCAGAAGGAGATTCTTCCCTGGGCCTATCGTCGTGGGGCCTTTGATGTCCGCCAATAAAATGTATAAACTGTTGATATGTATATATTTTCTAGTAAACACAATATTATGTTAGCCAAGACCTGTTATCAGTGCAATTAGTTATCTGTGAGGTTTCGAGTGAAAAGTTTATCATCTGAATCGCTGTTATCAACCACAGACTGAGTTGTTTAGAGGTTTGAGTGGGAAACCCAACAAAAATCGACAACAAACACTCAAACACTTACCTCTAAGCTCTAAAGCGTTAAATTGTCGACACTGATGAAATAATTGAACTGTATCAGCAACGAGCGGCATAGCTACATAGAGGGGAACTTTGGCAGCCAAACATCAGTTCGTAGCCGTTCTCGCAGTTGAACGGACGTAGTTAAACCGCTGTTCTAGTCAACCAAACACAGATATAGATACAAAATATATTCACGATGGGATTGCGAGGTTCCAAGTCAAAGAAAAGCTACGAAGTAGCCGCCGTTGACTCAAAGAGTCAGAGAAAGGCCTCGCTGAAGACCTCTAACCAGAATAGTGCCCAGATTGAGGAGTCTATTAAACCAGTGCCAACTACTCCTGTAATTGAAGAGGTTAACCAGGGGCCAGAATGGGTGAATAAGTCGCAATTTGAGGAACTACTCGCCACGAATGTTGATAAGTTTGCCAAGATTGTGGGATTCCGGGTGAAACCCGCCATGGCGCCCGGCGAAAACTATGCCACACTTATGCTGAGGATCACCATCGATGTAGAGCTCACTGGTGAGTCTCGTGGGGAGGGTCAAAACCTAAATACTGGCCGCAACGCATAATCTTGCTGGCCCCAAAACAGAGCCATATAAGAAGCCGCATTTTTATTCGTGCTGGTTGGCGATAAGTAGTATCTCCAGTTTATTTATAGTCAGTAGACAATAAATACTTGTTATGTGTGTCATTTCACAATCAAAACAAGTGCATGTCTAAAAATAATGGGTTAATAAACGCGAGATAA
Organism: Drosophila parvula; assembly: GCA_018904695.1. Lineage (NCBI taxonomy): Eukaryota > Metazoa > Arthropoda > Insecta > Diptera > Drosophilidae > Drosophila > Drosophila parvula. The sequence goes on along the minus strand of JAEIIG010035013.1, from coordinate 93,795 downwards.
CATGGTAAACGAACCCAATTAACCAGTTATATTAATTCCGATCTCACTATCCAGACAAGACCACCAAAGTGGTCGCCTTCATGCTGAAGGTTCCCCACAAAACACCACAAATGGAGCAGATGCTGGCCATGGCCAACTTCTTCAACACCGAAAATGCAGCCTACACGGAGGTACTGCCAAAACTGGAGGCTCTCTACAAGGCCAAGGGCCTGGACATTACCTTTGGCCCCAAAGCATTTAGGCTGGACTCCACAAAGGAACCCAATTGGGCAAACACGGTGCTGATGAATGACAAGGGCCAAGATGGTTACAAGAACCTGAATCGCCTGGAGTGCCTGAATCTGGAGCAAACCAAGTTTGCTCTGAAGAAACTGGCCCAGTTCCATGCGGCCTCTGCAGTTAGTGTGGAAGTGAATGGACCCTTCCCAGACATTTTCGTCAACGGAATGTTGGGTGGTAACAAGGAGGCTATGTTGGCCTTCTATGAGTCCATGATAACCTCCTTCCAAACGGCTTTCCTGGCTAATCTTAAGCACTTTAAGAACGGAGAAGAGTACCGCGAGAAACTGGTGGGTAAAACAGGTCAAAGGTCTTCCTAAGTAAATCTATATCAATTTAATCAATTTTTTTTCAGGTCACAGCTTTCTCGCAGGTCGCCTCGGACTTCGAACATCTAATTAAGAGCGATCCCTCCGAGTTCAATGTGCTGAATCACGGTGATTGCTGGATGAACAATCTGCTCTACAAGCTCGACTCAAAGGGCGATGTGGAGGATATGCTCTTCGTTGATTTCCAGAACCCCAAATATGGTTCTCCAACGCAGGATCTGTTCTACTTTATCATGACCTCGGTGCACATTGACTACAAGCTGGATTACTTTGACTTCTTCGTCAAGCACTACCACGATGAGCTGACCAAGCACCTGGATCTGCTGGGCTTCAAAGGAACGCAGCCATCTCTGCGGGAGATGCACATGCTGATGTACAAGTACGGAAGCTGGGCCCTCTTCCCCTCGATCACAGTGCTGCCAGTGGTGCTCCTGGATCCTAGCGAATCGGCTACCTTCGACAATTTCCTGGGTGACAGCGATGCCGGTACCAAGTTCAAAAACCAGCTGTACGCCAACAAACGCTTCCACGGCTACATCGAAAAGATTCTGCCCTGGCTGGACAATCGGGGCTTCATGGAGGCCTAGTAAGTTAAAAAGTTATCTATGGAGATGGTGAAATAATCCTTTCCTTGATCCTTCCTTTAGCGTTCCCCCAGCACCAATTGAAACCTTGTCAGCGGAAGTAGCTCAGCAGTCTCAAACCGAAATTCTCGAACAGATCTTGGAATGGCTGAGTGTAGGCGACTTTAAGGACATCATTTCCTCTACTGAACCTCAGTTTGAGAAGATTTTAAGTGGTACTTGGAAATCAGCCACAAAACCCGGCGAACACTTTGCCTCCTCGCTGTTGAAGATTGATATACAGGCGCAGTTAAAAGGTATAACCAGGCTTAAAGTAAGAAATTAAGCAAACTAACCATTATAATCTCAACAGACACCACTACCAAGACGTTCTCCTACATTCTGAAAGTGCATCCACCCAACACAGGCACTGATAACTTCACGGACTTTAACATGTTCCCCAAGGAGATCGAGATGTACAGCAAATATGTTCCCGCTTTTGAGAAACTCTACAGAGAGGCCGGCTCTTCGGTCGCATTTAGTCCCAAGTCCTTTGTTTTGAGTAAGCCTGTCAAGGAGGAGTATCTGCTTATGGAGAATATTCAGAGCAGTGGATTTAAGATGGCCGATCGCATGAAGGGACTGGACATGGAGCACACCAAGAACTCATTAAAGAAACTAGCGCAATGGCATGCAGCTTCCATTAAGTACAAGGAGCTCAATGGACCCTATCCGCCACTGTACAACGATGGCATTTACATAGAGCAGACGCGAGATATATTCCAAAATATGTTTGCATCGGCCAAGAAATCGTATATAGAGGTCTTGGGGAAGTTTGACGGGGCGGAGGAGTATGTAGACAAGTTGGTACGGCCTCTTCATCGATATTGTATCTTAGAGGACAATCTAAAAACTTTTCTTTCCCTATATAGTCCTGGATTCTGGACAGCCATGTGGACCAGATCCTCGAAGATGCCAAAATCGACGAGGACGAGTTCAATGTGCTTAACCATGGCGATGCCTGGATCAACAACATTATGTTCCAATACGACGCTGAGGGACAACTTAAGGAGACATTCCTGCTGGATCACCAGAATACCAAATATGGCAATCCAGCCCAGGATTTATACTATTTCCTCATGAGCTCCGCTGAGTTAGACATTAAAGTCGATCAGTTTGACTATCTGATCAGATGGTATCACGAGAACCTTACAGAGCACGCCAAGTTGTTGAAGTACAACGGATTTGTTCCCTCACTGAATGAACTGCACGCTATTCTGATAAAACATCCAGCTTTTGGTAAGTAAATACACATAATATTTAATAATTACCATAAAAGGTAATAATATTTTCCACATTTTTTAGCTGCTGGAACTGTCATTAGTACCCTCACCGTTTGCCTACAGGAAACCGATGAGAACTTCAATGCCGAAGCCTTTTTCACCGAAAACGAGCATTCGGAGGCTTTCAGATTGAAGTTGTTTAGCAATGAACGTTACAGGGCCCATATTGAACGGGTTATGCCCTGGCTTAACCGAAGAGGTCTACTCGATGCTTAAAGGAAGTCTCCGCATTGTAGTGTGAACTAGTTGCTTCCTTAGAATATGCTTTGTGTACCAGAGAACTTTCATATTATGAAATAAAATAAAGATAATTCGTATAACTTGGATATAATAATTAGTTTCTTATTTTATACAAATTAAAACAAATTTTGAAATAAGACTTACTTGGAACATGAGCTTATTATAATAATTATGTGCCATTTGACTCTGAATTATTTATCTTAAATTCAAATTTAGAAAACAGACCGTACTTCATTCTCCTTGATTTCATATACGTCAGTCGAGAGGTTTTGAGGTTTGTCCAGACGCGTTTCGATCTATCACCAATTCGAGCATCATCAGTAGTGTCTATTTAGATGTATAAGTTATTATGTATTATTTATTTATTTATTTCTGAGTTTCATAGATTATAATTTATGAATTGCGAAAAGACAAAAAGTGTCACACATTCAATATACATTTTTCCTCTGCAAGTCCCAGGTGCTGCCTAATCTACTTGTCACCCGAAGAGATAATAAACAATCTTCAGGCTAAGTTTCCGATTATAATAATCAATCTAATCAGTGTTATCAATGAAGTTTAAGTGTGATAACATTGAACTCTAAATAGTACAAAGGCGTAAACTTCTTAACGCTGATGAAATAAATATGGAACTTGTTAATGGTAGGAGCTTTCGGCGTTATCGAGTGAGGCAGCGATTAGAAACTGAATAACTAGAGACCCCACTGGGGTTCCGAATATCAGTTTGCCAGCAGTTGCCCAGCTGAACGGTCGCGAGTCGCGCTAATAAAGACATTCTAATAAAACATAGAGAGCTCCACGATGGGTCTATGGAATTCAAAGAAAAGGAAGGAGGACGAGGAAGTACAAATTCCAGAGCCAAAAAAAAAGCCAGTAGTCCCAGAAATTGATCTGCCCAAGTGGCTAAATGAGACGCAATTTGAGGAATTACTTGCAGCGAATGTCGATAAGTTCTCTAAGATTGTGGGATTCCGAATGAAGCCCGCAATGGCACCCGGAGAAAACTATGCCACTCTTATGCTGAGGATCAGCATCGATGTGGAGCTCACTGGTAAGTGGAGGTCTTTGAACCCTTCAAACTATATATAGAAAATATTTGGGACAATCTTGTCGAGCTAGAGAAATGACGTCGTACTTAGGTGGGTGGGGTCTTCAAGTACGCTTGATAGCGATAACTAATTGCTTGCTATCAACAATTAATTTATAATCAGAACACAATAAACATATGTGTGGTGGCTTGTTTGGCTTTTCACAATGACAATTGAAATTTTATTTATATTTTTATTGACAACGCAACTGACCGACCAACTCAACTGGTTTCCACTTATGTAAACAAATAAATGATGCAATATCGGGGTACTTATATGTATATTGTATTTGTATCTTACCAGATAATACCACAAAGCTGGTCTCGTTTATGATGAAAATTCCCCACGACACTCCACAAATGGAGCAGATGCTGCAATGGGCCAACTTCTTTACCACCGAGAACCTGGCCTACATTGACATCCTGCCCAAAATGGAGGAGCTCTACAAGGCCAAGGGTCTGGACATTAGTTTTGCTCCTCGGGCTTACAAGCTCAGCGCCGAAAAGGAGCCTAAGCTGGCCAATACAGTGCTGATGAACGATCTTGGCCAAAATGGCTTCAAAAACTTCAATCGTTTGAATTGTCTGAACCTGGAACAATCCAAGTTTGCCATCAAGAAGCTGGCCCAGTACCACGCAGCCAGCGCCATGATGGTTCAGGTGCACGGACCATATCCTGATGTCTTCGTATATGGTTCAATGGGCACAAACAAGGAAGTAATTTTACAGTTTCTGGAGGGCATGGTAGGATCTTTCCGAACTGCATTCCTGGCCAATCTGAAGAACTTCAAGAACGGCGAACAGTATAGGGAGAAGCTGGTATGTCTCAACTGGAAATACCTAATTTTCCTAGTTCAGTTAGATTAACCTTTCCTGACAGGAAAAAGCTCTTGCCGTTCTCTCCACGGAATTCATGAGGCTGGGAATTGTCGATCCCACGGAGTTCAATGTGCTGAACCACGGCGATTGCTGGATGAACAATCTTCTGTTCAAGACGGACTCAAAGGGACAGTTGGAAGATATGGTATTTGTGGACTTCCAGAACCCCAAATACGGCACCCCCACCATGGACCTGCTTTACTTTATCATCACCTCGGTGCACATCGACTACAAGTTGGAGTACTTTGACTTCTTCGTCAGGCACTACCACGAGCAGCTGACCCAGCACCTGGATCTGCTGGGTTTCACTGGTCGACAGCCCACGTTGCGGGAGCTGCACTTTGGCATTATCAAGTACGGGGGCTGGGTGTTGTTCCCAACCGTAACCGTGCTGCCAGTGGTGCTTCTGGACTCCACCGAAGCAGCCACCTTCGATAATTTCATAGGCGAGAGCGAGGCGGGCACCAATTTCAAGAACCTTTTGTACGCCAACAAGCGGTATCAGGCGTATGTGGAGCGGATTCTGCCTTGGATCGAGAATCGGGGTATGCTGGAAGTCAGGTAATAAGTCAGGTAATAGTTTTTGTTGAGCATTATTAATAATATGAGTGTTTGTAGCAATGTTCCACTTCCGATTCCACCGGAATCAGAACCTGTACCGGAGCCTGCACTGCAGTCAATACCAGAGCCATCCCCGAAACCTGCACAACTTGAAAATCCTGACCAGATCTTGGACTGGCTTAATGTGAGCGACTTCAAGGAAATCATCTCCAGCACTGAGCCCGATTTCGAGAAAATAGCCAAAGCGTCCTGGAAATCGGCCACAAAACCTGGGGATAATTTTGCCTCAAATCTTCTAAAGGTCGACATAGAAGCTCAATTGAAGGGTAAGAAGAAAGACTTGGATCTCCCTGAATATTCTCCCTAATAATGTATTTCTCAACAGATGGCAGCATTAAGACCCTTTCTTACATCCTGAAGGTGCAGACATCCAACGACACAGTCAACTTCTCCGACTTTAATTTGTTCCCCAAGGAGATGGAAATGTACCGCAAATATGTGCCTGCCTTTGAGCAACTTTACAAGGAAGCCGGCTTGCCAGTCACATTCAGTCCCAAGTCCTTCTGGCTTAACAAGGAGGTAAATGCAGAATATCTGATACTGGAGAACCTGCAGACTGCCGGATTTAAGATGTACGATCGCATGAAGGGCCTGGACATGGAGCACAGCAAGAGCACGCTGAAAAAGCTGGCCCAGTGGCATGCCGCGTCCCTGAAGTATAAAGAACTGAATGGCTCTTACCCTCCGAAGTACAATAATACCATCTTTTCGGAGGAAACAGCAAATGTGTTCAAGCGTATGTTTGCTCAGTCAAGGAAACCATTTTTAGCTGAATTAGCCAAGTTCGATGGAGTCGATGAGTACCTGCACAAATTGGTAATATGTCTACAAAAATGTACTAATAATTAACTAAGCCTAGGATGCTTTTCTTGCAGCCACCCTTTATGGACGCCCATGTGGACAATATAATAGAAGATGCCAAAATCAACGAGGCCGAGTTCAATGTCCTCAACCATGGCGATGCCTGGATCAACAACATTATGTTCCAATACGATGCCGAGGGACATGTCAAGGAGATCTTCCTGCTGGACCACCAGATCGCAAAATATGGAAATCCCGCCCAGGATCTCTATTACTTCATCTTGAGCTCAACGCATCTGGATATTAAAGTCGATCAGTTTGACTATCTAATCCGATGGTATCATGAGAACCTCACGGAGCACACCAAGCTGTTGAAGTACAATGGCTTTGTGCCTTCACTCAAGGAACTGCACGTCATTCTGCTTAAGCATCCGATTTATGGTAATAATAAACAATTTATCATGTGCTTAAGCTGTAATCTGATATTTATTCTGTAACCCTTAGCTGCTGGTACCGTGCTCTCCACCCTGACAATTTGTCTGAACAAAGCCGATGATAACTTCACCACAGACAGCATTTTAAAGGAAGATGCTGAAGGAGAAGCCATAAGAGCAGCTCTTTTCAGCAACGAACGTTACAAGGCCAACGTAGAACGTATAATGCCTTGGCTAAACAAACGAGGCCTACTTGAAGTCTCTGGCAATGAGAACACCCAATAAAACAATAAATCGGCTTTAAGATCACATGTATTATGAGAGTATTTACTATTTTAACAGGCTAAAAACAGGCTAATATATACTTGGGAGGAGATAACAGTGCATTCCCCATGTTCGCCTTACTTAATGGCTAATTTGATGGCCAAAACAATACTAGTTATGAAAATAGCACCAAGGGCCAACTTCCGGAGATTGGCACGATTAACGCCCTTGATTGTGCGGACTACCACAATATTAAAGCGAAACACGTTGCGACTTTCCTCGATAAAGGCTGCACGCAACTCGTCATCGAAGGCTCCATAGTGGCTGTTGAAAACGCGTCTGAGCTTGGCCTTAAGAACAGAGATCTGAAAGTATAAAAAGCAATTTTATTATTTATATACATAAATCCGATGTGTAATGCTGACCAGCAAATTTTCCACTCACCTTTTCTGGAAAATATGTTGCCTCACAGCCCCGGGGACAAATGGTGACCTGGGCAGGCATCGGCCTAGCTTCCAAGTCCTCCTGACCCACAGCAGCGTCTGCCGCCCTGGCTGTGGCCAGCTCGGCCTCCTTATCGGCCTGCTTCTGCACTTCCTCGTCGTCGCGTTTGGAGAAAATCCATAGCTTTCTAGCGATCATGCGTTTCTTTTGCAACATCTGGCCGCCAGACATCAGGGCCATGTACATTTGGTAGGCGTAGGCGAACAGAAGCAGCTCGTTCTGGGCGGACACCTTCTCCAGATGATCAAGATACTTCTGGACAGCCGGGCGAATCTCGTAGCTTTCCTTCCAGTTGGCGCCGTAGAAATACGCGAAATCGCGTTCAAATGCAGCTGCCCTGTAGAACTCCTTTGGCAGCAGGCGCTCAGGCAGATGTGTCTCGAAGAACTTGTACACCTCGTAGAAGGCCAGCAGGCCGTCGTACCACACCTCATCATCCGAAAGGGCTAAGCGGGTAGGAGAAGCTATCTAGTAAGACCAATTAAGCAGCCTTTTTCTACCTACCAAAGGCGAACTTTGCATTTATGACCGCATCCGTGAGATTATGTACATCTTTTGTGGCTTTACGCAACTCCTTGGTAAACGTCAAATCCACGAATTCGACATCCTCTACGTTTCCCGGAGCGGCGGTTGTTTTCTCGGCCGTTGACATGGTGCTTTTGCGCAGCTATTTTAAGAATTAACAAGCAAGAATTTTTCTTATCTACGTGATATTTAAGAAAATACGCCGTCTTTGTTTTGAACTTTAAGTCAGTGTGACCGTGACAAAAATTATACCATCTGGTCTTAAGGAATATACCATTTATAAATTTTTAGTTATAAATATATACAAACTCTACAAAAAAGAAGCTATATAATATTATTAATTTAAAAACATACAAATAAACAAAAACGTTAAATTTGCTTCGAAAAATTATGAAAAATATCGAATATACCATAAACAGTGATCAGGAATAGGATGGCATTTCACTGTCTTCCCGGACTGGTCACACTGTTCGAGTTGGACCAGAAATTGTAGCTGATTATTTTTATTTTGTATTATATTTTAAGTAAAACATAAGTATAAGAGAAAAGTTTTTATCCGGCGATCAGTGTAAGTTTACCATGAGTCAGGGCAAACTGTTGGAGCGTCGGAAAACTCACCTGGAAATGGGCGCACTTAAATTTTAGTTACCACGAAACACCTATGTAGTATCTGGGCCCTCACATGTAATTAACAATTATTCTTTTACTTTTATCACAAACCCACACACACACACAACACCTGCAGTTGAGAAAGCAGCACAAGCAAACACAACAAGTAACAAAAAACGCTTTTGGTATTGGCTGTGTACCTTTTACCCTACTCCCACTTTTCTTTTGCGCCCTTCCACTTTCCACTCTCGGCTCCGCCTACCACCTGCACCCACTTGATTAGACTGTGAAGAAACAAAAAAGCAATGTCGGATCTCTTTACCACTTTCGATAGCAACGGCGACGCCGAGCACCACCAAAATCAGACCCAAAACCAGCACCACAATACGTCCACATCCGCAATGGCCTCGCCCTCCCAGCACAGTCCGATGACCAACAACAGCAACTCATCCTCGCAGAACGGCGGTCCGGTGGCCGCGGGTTCGGTCTCTGGTTTGGGCACGGGTACCGTATCCGGTGGTGGTGGTGGCAAGTCATCCAATCACTCAACCGCCGCATCCGGCTCTGAGAACACACCCGTAAGCTGCACTCAGATTCCACTACGACCATGTCTGATTCTATATTACCATTCCGCCTGCAGATGCTCACCAAGCCGCGACTCACGGAGCTTGTCCGGGAGGTGGACACCACCACGCAGCTGGACGAGGATGTCGAGGAGCTGCTGCTGCAGATTATCGATGACTTCGTCGAGGACACCGTAAAGTCCACTAGCGCGTTCGCCAAGCACAGAAAATCCAACAAGATCGAGGTGCGTGATGTACAGCTCCACTTCGAACGAAAGTACAACATGTGGATACCCGGGTTTGGCACAGACGAGTTGCGTCCGTACAAGCGGGCCGCCGTCACGGAGGCCCACAAGCAGCGTCTGGCCCTCATACGAAAAACGATCAAAAAGTACTAGGCGTGCGGCCGCAGGATCCAGGCTCCGTGTCGTGTTGGCTTTCATCCGGATTTCGTGCATGCTGCCATCGTCGCACATGCCACAAATTATGTTAAGCTCCAGCATAGAATAGAGAACAAATTTACCCGCGTTCTATAGTAGTTGTAAAGGAATAAAGTACGTACTTGATTTTACATTCGACCTTTGGGCGCAGCTAGCATACTGTAATCCGTGATCTAAAATAAATCACCCAATTTTAATAACTAACTAGGAATTAACTCGATTTCAACATACAATCAATCAATAAATCACAGATATTTTTTCTCGATTTTAATTAACTTAATTGGTAAATATCTCGTATTCAAAATAAATTATTTATAGTAGAAATTTGAGTTTTCCAAATACAAGCTTGTGAACGCACCCACTTTTCTTAGAAGTATTATCTGCCACAGATGGTATTTTCCTCAATAAGTCTGTATTTTTATGCGCGCCGTTAAAGGTCATACCTTTAAAAATGTTGATTTTCTGATTGTTGACTTTGGAATAACTACACTAAAAAGTGGTTTTGATTGGGCTAATTAAACGCTTCTGCCATGAAGCTGCCGGTAATTTGTCGCACCTGCGACTCCACGGACACCGACAATCTTCTGAAGCTGGCCACGCCCTCGAAAAAGTATCCGGACAAGCTGCTTTCGGAGATTTTGGCGGAGCTAACTGATATCCATGTAAACAAAAATATAAAAATTATTTGATCACCGGAAAAAGTAATTAAAATGATGCAATTTCAGGTGGATGCAAGTGGCAGTCAGAAGCTGCCGCAGTGCTTGTGCAGCAGTTGCACCAAGAAACTAATGGGTGCATATTGCTTCGTGAAGCAGGCGCTGGCCGCCAACGAACTGCTGATGAAGCACTTGAAGACCGCCACCGACTGTTTGCAGGAGGCCCCAATGGAGCTGTGCGCGGAGCAGCATGTAGAGGTCAAGATGGAGACGGAGGACGATGAGTGTGGCGACAACGATGTAAGCATCAGCTGCTCCGAACTGCCAGAGCCTGGCGAACGGGATGTGGAGAGCAAGAAGTCCGTGGATCCGCTAACCATGATCGAGACGGTGAAGCTGGAGGGGGAACCGCCAAGTGTGGACAGGCCAACGGAAGAAGAGCTTGCCTCAGACTTCGATGATGATGAGTGGGTTCCTCTGAAAGGAAAACTTATTCTGAATGCTTTATAACCATATACCTTGGCCCTTGCAGCTCCCTGGATAACCTGCCCCTGAATAAGCGCATCCAAAAGTGGAAGGCCAGAAGGATGTCCGTTTTCAAGTGCCACGATTGTCCGAGGAGTTTCAAGAGAAACAAACACCTTAAAAGCCACGAAATCCGCGTCCACCAGCCGGAAACCCCATGGTTCGCCTGCTCCCTCTGCTTTCGGAAGTTCAGCCGCAGCGAAGCCCTCGAGGATCACCTGAAGGTCCACAGGAACTCCAAGCGATCGGCCAACATCAGCGAGCACAAGAAGGCCAAAGCGGTGGATTTGAATCTCTGCAAGCCGCACGGCTACAAGCTCATCGAGTGCATGATCTGCCAGAGCCAGTACAACAAAATAGCGGATCTGCGGCGGCACTTGGAGGAGCATCCAGATATTGTCAGTCTGGGCGTTCGTCCAAATCTAGAGCCCAATGAGCTGGCGGAACTGTTTTATCCCGACTCCAAGGACCTGGGCGAGGAGCAATTAATTGGTTTAATCCGCAAGGATATAGCGGCGGGCGTTTATCAACGTTTCTACTCGATAACTAACCAGAGTGGCTACGAAATGGATCTGGACAGCTCGGAGACGGACAGCGATCTAGATGGTTGTGAACCCGAAGATCAGCAGAACAAGAGGCGGCGGAAGAATCGCAAAGGCAGCTACACCTGCGAACTCTGCCAGCAGAAGTTTCCGCGAAAATATCAGCTATACGATCATCAGCGGCAGAGCCACAGTTGGTCCGAGGCTCCGCATGTGTGCGGTCGTTGCGATGGACGCTTTGTTAGCCTGCAGCTGCTGCGGCATCACAACGAATCGCAGTGCCGGAACGCCCAAAAGCGCTTTCTCTGTCACAAATGCCCGCTGCGCTTCCGCTGGAAACACAATTTGAAAACGCATTTCCGCGAGCATAGAATTACAGTGAGTTAACTTTTAATAATATTATTTATATCATTCCAACCAACGTTCTTGTGCTTGTTTCATAGAACCAAACCTTTGAGTGTCCCGAGTGCAAGAGAGTCTTTGACAAAAAGAAGTCCCTCACCGTTCACCTGCTCAGCGTGCATGCCGAGGAATCAAAGCTCATACCTTGTCAGTGGTGCAGCCGCAAATTCTATCGACATGACTACCTGGTAAAGCATCTGAAGCGCCATGGTTTGAAGGAACAGGACATTCCCCTAGCCGAGACCTTGATAGCAGCCACCTCGCGGCCAAATGGCACGAAGAGAATCACCTGCCGCATGTGTAATCTGCACTTTGAACGCATAGTGGACCTCCGTGCCCATATCCAGCTGGAGCTGAAGCTGTCTTTGTCGCTTCACCAGAGCTACGATTCGCCACACAATTATTCAATCACAAATGAGTCTGGCTTCGAGTTGCAGCTAGAGGATTCAGAGACGGAGGATGAGTTGCAGTCGAGTGGGGGAAGCCGTCATGTTTATATCTGCGAGCTGTGCAGCGTGCAGTGCAAGCGGAAATTCGAGATGATCCAGCACCAGAGGACAATGCATCGATTCGACAAAATGCCGCATGAATGCGATGATTGCATCTTCAAGTGTGTGTCCAAGGTGGGTTTTTGGCTGGACAGAAGCGTGCAAAAACAATATTCTCAGAATAAAATTCCTATTTCTTATAGAGCATCATGGACCACCACCGTTTGGGCCAGTGCAGCAGCAAAGAAAAGCTGTACTCCTGCGGGAAGTGCTCCTACAAGTTCATGTGGCCCGAAAACATGGAACAGCACGTGCAACTGCAGCACAGTAAATCTTCGTCTAACAGTTCCGCAGGTGGCATGCCACGAACAGCAGCCGGAGACCTGGATAAAGATGCCGGTGAAGATGGTGTGCCCTTGTTGCAGTGTCCGCATTGCGACCGCACCTACCAGATGAAGTCCCGCCTGAACAACCACATACGGGATGTGCATGTAAACGGCGATCGAAAGCGAAAGGAGGCCATCAAACGTTTCCTCTGCTCCCTGTGCGGCATGGAGACCAGATCGGCCGCCGCCCTTGTAACTCACACCCGTCGTCACACGGGCGAGAAGCCCTTCAAGTGTGATCTGTGCGAGATGGCCTTTCCCAGGCACTCGGAGCTGGCCTCACATCGCAGGATGCACACCGGTGAGAAGCCATTCCACTGCACTGTTTGCGGCAAGGATTTCGCCCGCTCCGACAAGCTCAAGCGCCACATGCTTACCCACAGCGGCCTGAAGCCGCACAAGTGTACATACTGCGAGAAGAGCTACCGCCAGGCGAAGGATCTAAAGCTACACCTCCAGCAGCACACCGGCGAGTGTCCGTTTGTGTGCGGGACCTGCGGCGAGCGGTTTATACAGAGCAGCACGCTGGAGAAGCACCGCCTGATGCGGCGCCACTTTGACCATGATGATTAGGAAATGTCATAAAGCAAATACAAAACCTATTTAGAACACAGCGAACGAAAATGAAAGGAAATCTTTATGAGCCGAGTTTGTGTAACTCGACTGATAACAAAACACTTGATCTTTTGGGGGTGAATAGTCTCAAGAAGTTCCTCTAATAAGCCCCGATAAGGAAATAATCACCGCAAGTGCTTGTTAAAAAAGAGAAGTTTTAATTTCAATTAAAAACTTAATATATTAACTTTGGGCTTAGGCACAGCATTCGCTTGCTCCTCCTTCTACAACTCGTCGGAGTTCGCCTCGATTTTCATCATTTCCGTTTCGAAATGGAGCACCGCATTGGGGGGAATCAGGCCGTTGCCCGCTCCACTTGCTCCATAGCCCAGCTCCGAGGGAACCGTCAATTTCCGCTGTTCGCCCTCGCACATGCCAAGGATTCCCTGGTCCCAGCCCTTGATCACCTGGCGGGCTCCGAGAGTAAAAGAGAAGGGCTGGCCGCGCTTGTAGCTGGTGTCGAACTCTGAACCATCATCCAGTGTGCCCTGGAGGAAAGGAAGGCGCCCCAAATGCGAGGTTAGAATTTCCAGGCGGGAAGGAATCTGTCTCTGTTATCACAACGTTGCTTACCTTGTAGTGAACGTGGACTAGGTCACCGTTCTTGGCCTGCCGCTTGCAGTTCTCCACACGCTTTGTGATCCCGATTTTCAGCTTGGGCTCGCCGGCCAAAGCGGTAGCCACAAAAGCGCAGATAAAGACGAGGAAAGTCAACTTCATGTTCGGATTTTAAAAATAGCAATGCCAGCAAGTTAAGGGCTTTGAAAGCAGTGTGACCGAATGACTTTCAGAAATTAATAAGTGCTTTCGGCGAGTTGGCGCTTGCATTCAAAAAACATCTTTACGGCAAAAAATTACCTTAAAACAGCAACGTAATATTTCTAAATGTTACTTTTGTACCATTTATATTCAGACATTATTATATATAATAAAAAAGGCATTTCTTGACAAAACCTCAAGCAAAAACATTTAATGTCTTTGGCGCCTAAAAACTAAAGGTGGAGAACCTTCAAAACATCGATCGGTTACATCGCAAATCTTCGGCTTAATATAGATTGCTTTCGATATCCGTGTATTATTATTAAATGTGATAAATTAATAAATTTATGTTTATTAAAACGAAATAAAGCATTTTTCATACAAACTTTGATTCAACAATCATCGATGTTTTTCCACGACGGAATCGTCGGACCAAATGTACGTTTCTCTATTTAGTGTACCAGGCGAACAGCAAGCATTAGAGCGACGACACGCTGATCTGTGAGCTGACGTCGTTGATATCGCTAATGGACAGAGAGAGAGAGAGAGAGAGGGAGAGAGAGTCTTCCAAAAGACTGGCACTGAGCATAGACTCAAACCTTGGTTAAAATCTTCGGAAAGATGTTGGCACACAGCTATTCGACCTTCTGCTACTCTCTGCGCGCCTGGTACATAAAACAATGCATTTCGTAAGATTGTACTGGCATCTTGTTGTTGACTCAAACAACAACAACCATTTTTCCAACAAGTAACACTACAAAAATATTAAGAAATCCCCATACAAAATGGTCCTCTACCTATTTCGGGTAACAGGCGAACAGAAAACGAAAAGCGACGATGCGTTGGCGTTGATCTGTGCAATGACGTCATTGATCGAGCTTGTGATGGGAAAGAAACTGTTATGCTTTACGATAGGACTAAGTTAATCGACCTTCTGTTGCCTTCTGAGGGCCTGGTGCAAAAAATCAATTTTTACCATACATCTACAACAACAACATGTTTACAACAACAACATTTTTTCATTCCAATGTCACGCAATCGTCGGACCAAATATACGTTTCTTGATTTCGTGCACCAGGCGAACAGCAAGCAGGAGAGCGGCGACGCACTGACGTCATTGATATCGCTTATGGACAGAGAGAAAGAGATAATCCGCGAGGTGGCGCTTTGTCATGGTCCACCACAGCTAGTACATTATTGGCGCCATCTAGGTGGACTACTTGGGATGGCACTTAGCAGAGACTCAAACCTTGGCTGAGAACTTAGGAAATTCGATTATTGTTCTCGATGATTCGAACTGTGGTGCATGTATCGAACCATTACGACAGATCTATTATAGATTCTAACTTGACGGCTAGATAGTGCTTCATGCTTTCCGGAGCCCACTGCTAGATGGCGCTCTACAACTTATGCACCTGATATATACATTTATTTTACGTTTACGTTTTCATTTCACCATTTCGTATACGAGGCAAAGAGCAAGCGGCAGAGCGACGATGCTCTGCGCTTCATTTCGTCAACCAGGCGAACAGCAAGCAGAAGAGCGACGACACGCTGATCTGTGCGCTGACGTTATTAATATCGCTGATGGACAGAGAGAGAGAGAGAGAGAGAGAGAGAGAGAGAGAGAGAGAGAGAGAGATGTTGGCACACAGCTGTTCGACCTTCTCCAACTCTCTGCGCGCCTGGTACATGAAACCACGCATTTCGTAAGATTGTACTGCGAAAGTCGCCGTTGGAGTCTACAACAACAACAACAACAATTTTACAACAATAATATTTTACAACAAACAATATTTAAAAGTGAAAAAATTAAATTGTACTGAAAAATAAGACCATGGGTTTATTTGTTGAGTTTATTGTTCGATTCCGCAAGTATGGATGTTTTTCTACCTTTAGCGGTCACTCAAAAGCCAATAGCCCACATTCGAAAGCCCGCGAAATTCAAAAATATGAACACAACATCTGCTGAACATATTTGTTTTCTTATATTTCACAATAATATGAATGAGTACAGTACAGCTCGGTGTTTACTTAGAAGTAACTTACGTACATTAAAGCTCGTTTAAAATAGATACATACATATACATACATAGTTGGATTACGTATTTGACTTGCTTAAAATATAATGGAGAGCTCCAAATATTTCTCAATTGTTCCGATAGTATGGCCCCGGAACGCAAACGCGCCAGTGCAAAAAAAAACAAACATAAACTGACTTTATAAATATGCAACAGATTATCGAGAGATATTTGAATGTACGATTATATCACAATAATAAAGGAATACATACATTTTAAATGATATTTAAAGCCCGACAAATAACGATATCAAATCAGGTGCACGCGCCAACATTCAAGCGTAATACTAAGCTACACTAATAATTCGTATATAAAACAGCAACTTTTGCTCCTGATGACGGTCCCATACGGATCAGCTCTATCGCAAATTCGGTTTCCAGTCTGGATCTTCTGGGTCTTCTCAGTTGTCGTTGGACAAATTTGTGATCTTAGCCGCATACATGCTGGCCACCTTGTAGATAAATTCATACTGCTCCTTGGTCTGCACTGCGCTGGCACGTCCCCGCCGGACGTAGTACACCAGCTGTGGGATGTCTACGGATCGCTTCGGGGTCTCCAGACTGCGGATTGCCATGTCCGAGGCAATAATGGTACCGGTCCGTCCCGTGCCTGGAGAACAGTGAACGGTTAGCGGTCTAGGGGGAGAGGGAAGGAAAGACACAGAACATTAAAAAAGCCATGCAAGACACAACTGCTTTACTTCATAATTATAATTAAAAATAATGATTATTAATATTATTACTCCCTTACCCCTGCTGATTTCGGGCTGCGCTCCGGCTGGATATATTTCCATTAATCTCATTGCTGGACGTGCTGCCCGCCTCCGACTTTGCACCGCCGCCGTCCGCGTCCAATGACGTCTCCAGCGTCGCCGACTTCTCGCGCAGCTCGTTGGCCTGCTCTAGGCAGTAGGACTTGAGTGAGGATCGCGCCTCCAGCAGCATCGCTATGATGGGCGCCTCCTCGGCGGGCACTCCCGCCTCGGGCCACTTGTACCAGTAGTGGGTGAGTTCGCGACTCTCCTCGCCATCCACGCGCTTCAGGACCAGCGTGGATATGGCGTATCTATCCTTCACCTCGCGATGCTTCAGTGTCACCTGATAGTCACCGTAGCTGCTATGATTATCCAGTGTTGCCGAAGGAGGCAGGTATTCGGCACACTTTTCGATTCCGTTCTCGCTGAGATCCGTC
This sequence comes from Drosophila parvula, assembly GCA_018904695.1. NCBI lineage: Eukaryota > Metazoa > Arthropoda > Insecta > Diptera > Drosophilidae > Drosophila > Drosophila parvula. Next base: position 76,669 of record JAEIIG010035013.1, on the reverse strand, counting down.
GCCTGGATGATCACGCGCGACTGCTGCTCCCAGATCATGCGCCAGAAGTCGCTTGTCGTGCTCTCCAATGGTGCCTGGCAGGCGATGTAATAATTGGGCGCATCTCGGGGACCCTGCACGACAAAGAAGAAACAATATATCGTTAAAAAAGAGTCTTCAGTGTCGGATATTAACATAAAAGGGTGGGTCTTCTCTGTGACTCATAGTTTAGGTTGGGCCCCATTCGTAGATAAAGTGAATATAGGGGAAATTAAATAAGTTTGTGATGTGCGAATATTTATTAAGGGATTAGAATACATTTTCCTGAGGTTTACAATTAAGGATTCAACAGCCGACTCAATCTAGCCATATTATTTTATTGGTTTTTATTTCAACTAGTCTGGAAATTTTTCAATTTGTGTGGTTACCCGATATAATTTACATAGATGTGTGATTTCCCAAGGGCATGCCTTGGGACAGGACATGGTGATGCAGTTTAAGGGGTCGAAATGCTCATTGAGTTCACTTTTAGTCGTTTGTTATCAAACAATCAATCGTTTGTAATCAATATTTTAAATTGTAAAGGGGTATTTCTTCGGCATTTAAAAAACCGTAAAAGATTGAGGTTCCTTATAATTCTTCTATTGATTTTCCCCAAAAACTTTAGCAAAAAAAAGCGCACCCTCTCTCAAATTTCTCTCTATGCCGCCGTATATCCTGAAGATACTACAATCATTAGGTTTGATTGGCTTTATTTCTTATAATTAAGAGGATTTGGGCCCGAGCCATTTTCCACTACAGCAAGAGGTCACTGAAAGCGCAATTGGCCAGCGTGAGTGATGATATAACCATTAATTAAAACCTATTGCGGCTTAAGCCCACACAATGACTGGCAATGGCGATGGAGATGATCATGTGCTCGACTCGGCTCGACTCTCTAAACGATAAACGACCATAAAAAAGCACTGGCCACTGGCAGCGGGCAAACTTCTGCTGCTTAAATCTCGACAAGCTCAGGTTATCGGCAGGTGCAAGTCGATGGACGCCTGAAATGTTTCGCTCCAATGCACCGCCGCTGTCACGCCTCAATGCAGTTGTGTTAAAAGTGCGTTTCAGTAAACTGCAAAAAATAACAGCATGCAACACGATCGAGACAAGTCCTGCCTTTTTGTTTATATATGTACCTATTATAATTACTAAAAAATTTGTATACTAATGAACAAGCAAGCGAGTGAGCACCATTTAAATAATAAGTTAATACAACAAAACTCTTATTAAGAACGCAAAAAGTTTAATTACTGTAAAGAACCTGAAATTGGCAATTGTCTCGTATTTAAGTTTAAAATTAAGAGTTAAATATGTGAAAGATACATCCAAATTATGAGCATTGTGAACAGTGTCTCAAGTAATATTTATATAAATTATATATCATTTAAACAACTGTGAAATGACTTAAGAATGAACGAACAAGATAATGCGGTATCTTAACGACAGGGAAAAATAGCTCTGAAGACTTCAAACTGATAAGAAAAAATACATAAATAAAATGCACACGTTGGCATCTTTTAAAATTAAATCATCATATAGATGATGCGGACTTTTAAAGGATTACTTTAGTACTTATTTAATGAAGAATTGTGCTATAAGTGTATCGGAAATGAAATTCACAAGCTTGCCCACGTATATTGTCCTTGAATTTGTTAGAGTTTGTTATTCTTTTGTTTAAAGTTAACTCTCTTGAAGCTTTTCGTTAATGGCGTAATGGTTTTCTGAGTGATATCTCGGGTCATGATGTAAGGGCATTCACACTTCGGTGATCATGGCAGACACTTTCCCTTGGGCGCAATTACTATTTGCTGCTTTTCGCTCGAACCTATTTGCTCGCATGGATCTGGGCAACAAAGACCCGCCACGACCACCAGGAGAAGCTGCCGCTGGCAGGTGAGTCTCATCGGGCGTGTAATTATTCGAGCGCCATGTTTAATGGCCCTCGAGGGGCCACCGAAGATTTCAGTTAGGGCAGGGCGTCATGCAAGGCTCGCCACGTATGCTAAAGCCACTCCAAGATGCCTCCAAACAAGCCACCCACATGCGGTGTGTGTTTGTGAGAAAGCGCCTCGATTGTTTTGATGGGTGGATGGATGAGCCGATCCGCCACCACCTCCGCTCACTTGGAGACTCGCTGCCTCGGTTACTTACCCGCACATAATTGGCATTAATGTATTCCGTTTTGTCATCGTCGCCTTGCCGCTGGAGCACCACACGCGTCTCAGGAAGCGGAATCACGTTGGCGTAGCTGCGGTTCCCCAGTTCGAGGTCGATACATCGGGTTGGAGTTGAGTCATCATCGGCGGCGATGTTGTTATTGTTTCAGGGGGAAAAAAAAGCAGGAAGAGATGGGCAAAGATCAGTATTGTAATTGATTGAACTCGTTGCGAGAAAGTGAACTCTTAATTGCAGTGGATACGGGTTGCAAGAAAGCCTGATTACCCAGGAGAGATCTTAACTTGAATGCTATTAGCCTGAAGGATCCTCATTGGAAGTTAGTTTAACGAATCTACTAAAAGTTGAGGGAAACGAATATTCAAAGCTTAAGTTCCAGAGGTTACTGTGGGTTATCTCGTGCATACGAGATTCTGTAAGAGATTTGTAATCTTTCAGGGGTTGAATATAAATAATGTTTTCATTGATCTTGCGATTAATCTAATCAAAGCAAAGTTATATAATCAAGTTCAGATTACGATTACTCATTCCTGACCTTATGAAACATTTATGAAACATATCTATAAAAAGGTATGGTGCCCTGAATGAACCATAACAACTTCTAGAAAACTTCGAAACCCCTATTGATGTTCGTTTTTCAACCAATATCCACTGTAGTCCCTTCTCAAAACACCACACTCACCGATTTTTGTCCTCACAGCCGTGTGGAACTTCATCCGCTCTGGCTATAATCTGCGGCACATCCCGGAACTCCTCAAAGACATCTGAGCGCCTCTCCACAAACTTGGCCAGCTCACCGGCAGTGAGCAGATTGTGCCGCAGCGAGGGATCATCGAAGGCGGCATTGCCATAGGTCCTCTTAGAGGCCCTCACATCCCTGCCCTTCCTTCGCACACTGCCCAGCACCGACACATTGTCCAGGGAGTAGGCGTCCAGACTAACCGGACGACAGCGCTGGCCATAGGAGGTTTGCTTCTGGCGCTTTCGCATCAGGTAAAGGAACGCCACCAGGAGGATGAGGGCCACCACACCAATCACGCTTACCGTGGTGGCTATAATCACATTGACATCCGTGCCGTTGCCCTGGGCATTGGTCTGCATGTGATCCAGTTCGTTGGGATAGGGAGCCATAAAGGTGGGTGGAGGCAAGTGAGTCGTGGTAGTGGTGTCCAGGGGCAGCATGTTGCTTTCGGTGCTGCTGCTCAACGAAGGGGATTCGCTGTACTCCTCCGTTGCAGGAGCCGCTGTGGTCGTTGTCGTCGTCGTAGTCGTGGTGGTGCTATCGTCCAGGAGACTTATCATCGGGGGTTGCATGGTAGTACTAGTACTGGTACTGGTCGAGGGCGTCTCTGTAGTAGTACTGGTTCTGGTTACAACTGCCATCGTTGTGTGAGCTATCTGCTGCTCGGTGTCCTGCTCTTCTTCGGCCACCTGTTGCCCCTCATTGTGCAGTGGCACCCCTACCTGTTGGCCACCTGTTGCTGATCCAGCTGCTGCTGCTGCTGTGCTCTCATCCGTGGTTGATGTCGCTGCTGCTGTTGTTGATTCGGGCGACTCGCCTATGTTGTTGGTCTCCAGCGAGGACTCGTGCTCCTGGCTAAGCTTACCGAGGTCGCTGAGCGGACTGCCGGTCGTTGTTGTTGTTGTTGTTGTGGAGCTTGGGCTTGCTGGCTCGCTCTCTGTTATGGCCACACTGTTATTGACCGCGTTATCGGTTTTCTCAGCCGTTATTGGCCCATTCGCATTGCTCAGGCCGAGGTCTTTGCCGTTTTCATGCACACTCTTCACTGTCACTGCCTCCAAATTCACTTCATTGCTAATTTGCGCCACTTCCGTTGGCGTAGGCGTAGCTATAGTCGACGTACTCGTACTTGTACCCGTAATTGTACTCGCGATTGGGATGGCACTCGACCCGGTGACGCTTTCTGGCCGCTTCGTACTCGTAGAGCTTACCTCGCCGCCAGTCAATTTTTCACTAACAGAGCTGGCCGTTGCCTCGGCTGGCGGTGCGGCTGTTGCGGTTGCTGTTGCTTTAACGACTGTCGACGCTGTTTCTCTCTGCTCGCTTTCTGGCCTGTTGGTTGTGGCGACGATGACGTAGTTACTATTATTATCTACCTCGTAGGCTATAATGTTTTTGTTGTTTGTGTTCCTGCTGCTCTCACTGCTGTTATTATTAACAGCCTCGTAAGCTTCGCTTGTGTTCGTGCTCTCACTGCTGCTGTTACTAGCAATGTAAGCTTCGGTTTCTTTGTTGTTTGTGTTGCTGGTGTTACTGACATTTACAGGAGAGGCTTTCATTGCCATTTCAGTTGTGCTGATAGTGGTAACCACAGGGGTCTCTGGAGTTACAGAAGATGTTGCAAGTGGTATAGCAGCTGTTGATGGTGTTTCTAATGTCGCTGCAGATGTTGCTGCTGTCGCTTCAGATGTTGCTTCTGTCGCTGCAGATGCTGCTGCTGTCGCTGCCGTTGTTGCTTCTGTCGCTGCAGTTGTTGCTTCTGCCGCTCTAGATGTTGCTATTGGTTTTGTTGCTGATGTTTCTTCTTTGGCAGCAAATGTTGCTGTTACTTCTCTCACTGTTACGACTTCTTGGGCTGGTTTAGCTGTAGTTGTTGTAATTATTGCTCTTGTTACTGCTTCAGATACTGCTGCTGCTGCTGCTTCCGAATCTGTCTCAGCTAAAGTATGTCCCTCAGTTTCTACTTCTTCAGTTGTTGCATTAACCAGAGCTGACATTTCACCAGACGTTACATTCAGCAGTTCCGTTTTTGTTAAAGCCACCCTCGCTGTAACAGCAGCTGTCGAGGGTTGCACTGTTAGGGGAATGTTAATTAGAGCCTCTGTTGTGGATTCTCTCTGATTTAGAGCGTCTGTTAGCTTGGAGTTGTTCATATCGGACATCTTTTTGACCATTGGAACCTCAAGGAACTCCGTTCGAGCTGTTGTCGTTGTGGGCTTCTCATCAGGGAAGCCTCCCTCACCTGCTGAAGGTGTCACACCCATGGTGTTTCCTCCTAATCCTTGAGTAATTCCACTCTTTGGGTAACTCTCCTCATCCAGTGGTTCCGTGGTGGCCTGGGTGGCTCCCTCGGTGGCATCAAGAGTAGTTCTGACCACGAATTCGGTGCGGTTCTCCATCATTGCAATCTGCTGCCAGTCCAGCAGGTTCTTCTCCTTCACCTGGTGCTGCTGATCCGTTCGGTTCTGCGGAACGGACTCATCAATGTCGTTGGCCAGATCTGTGTGGTTCAGGAGAGGCAGGGGAGCTGCCTTGGGTACTGCCTTCATCCCCGCCAAACTCCAAACCTCAGCGGTATTGGGCAGCGTCAATTGCTGGGCATTCGTGGAGTTCTCACTGATGAACTTGGCACGCTTCTCGGGCAGCTGGCGAATCCCAGGCACTGACTCCGAAGTGGACTCTTCGATGGCGTTCTCGTTGGAGGCAAAGGTTGAAGGCGTGCTTGTCGAGGGAGCACGGGTTGAGGTGGTTTTTCCAGTAGTGGATGTCATGGGTAAAGCTCTCAACTTCATGGGGGTTACTGGAGACAGGGATTTGATGGCCTCAGTGGTCGAGGAGTACTGCATGGCTCGACCATGATCGGAGGAGCGAGTGGTGGTATTCAGGGCTCTCTCTGTCGTGCTGGAAATCCCAAGAGTTGCAGGTCTCATTAGGAGATTCTCAGTGGTGGAGCTAGCTGGACTTGCTGTAGTTTTCTCAGGGATTTCAGACTCTTTGGGGGAAGAGATTTCCTTGGGAAGAGATTCCCTTGCCTCCGCTTCCTGGAGTTCTATATGTTTTATGGTGGTGCTTGAAGGAGTTTCACTTTCTTGATTATCCTTGAGCTTGGCTGAATGATTCTCCAGGTGAATGGTGGAGTTTTCCGTAGCTGCTTGAGCAAGGATTTCCTTATCCTTAAACCTCTCTACGGTTTCCTTCTCCAATTGAGTGTCCAATGTTTTCTCCTCTTTTTGTTTGAGTTGCTCTTTTTCCAGTATTGCATCCGTTGAGCTACTGACTACAGAAAATCCCTCAACTGTAGGTTTTAGACTATCGGTAGGGGTTACAGCTTCATTTACAAGCCCTGTTTTAGCTCCCAGGAAATCCCCAGAGCCTTCTCCCTTTGCTTCGTGTAGTAGCCCGACATTCCCGCTTTCCCTGGCCTGCGTAACAATGTCAGGGTCAGCAGAAATAGAAGTGGAAGCCACTGCCGCCTGATCCAACAAAGTGGTTTCTCTTTTCGCAATGAAACGTGCCTGCGTTAGCATTACGGCCAGGGCGAGCATGAAGCCGCCAACACTCAGCCTGCTACCCATACGCATTGTGTCTCTTTCTGCTGGCAGTGTATACCTGTCTCTCTTTAGTCGCGGGCGCCTTTGTGGGTCAAGTTAATTCCACGTTAGACTGGGCCTCAAAATCTCAGCAGTTCCACCTCTGAGCTTGGAGTTATTGCAGTTTTTTCGCTTCGTTTCTCATTTTTAATTCGAGCAATTTGCAACGATTTTTTCCTTGTTTATATTTTACAGATTTTTCGTTTCCATTTTACCTGCAAAGAAAGGAGGAATACCAATTAGTTGGCAGGTAAAATTTCTTATTAAATGCATATTGCTTTTGTGTAAACGGCTTGACATTTTTGGCTGCCCAGTACGGCCAGTACGCGGAAATATTCCTTGGAAAGTGAGTAGCGATTTTCCCTTTCTATAAGCGGAGCTCTCCATAAACGTAATTAATGTCATTAAGACACGTTCCGCATTCCCCGGAATTCGAACACAAGTTCAAGGCCAGCTAGCTTGATTAGGTTCGTTAAGTATGGTTCGTTTATTGGTAATAAATAGGTCCTAAAGTAGTACTTTCTTAACTCCCTCCATAGGGAGTTAGCTGATGTTATTGAACTCTTCTTTTAGCATTTTGTTTGTCCAAGTTCAGTGTGGCATTTTCCCACCATAAATAATGTCAAGGAAGCCTAGTGAGAGGTTCATTGTACCGAATGCCCAAAAATAGTTCATATCAAAGTGTTTACCATCTCCACCCACAGCTCCATGGATTTCGAGTGAACTCTGAGTTGCGAACCATTCATTCGGCCCAATCGAAGTCATGGAACCATGGTGAACAAGGTTCATTCAACCACGGCCTCCATCAAAAGTTGCTCTGGGAGTTGAAGTATTCGAACCAAACTGCAAACAGAGCCACCCAATAATAACTTTATACATATATAGGGGAGGTGCGAGTTTACCGACTTCATTCACCATGGTTATCGGTGGGTTTGTTATCTGCCGATCCGGGTGATGCCATGTCAATGGTGCATGCAACCAACCCCACCAAGGTGGAGCAGCAGGAGACCCCGAACCCCGAGAGCCACTGGGGAAAATATGCCTATGGCCTACCCCCATCTGCTGGCAATTAGCGCTAAAAGCCCCCGTTCGGTGGTAGCTCGTCATTAATGACGTTACCCTCTCGCACGGTGGTGCGATATTCAGGTGTGGCGCCACCCTCGTACAACCCATTGAACCTTAAGGGGTTGCCCCCTTAAATACTGCTACCTTCTTGCCTAGAATACTCAAATTTCCACATGTGATTAGAAATCTTCGCTTTCCGATTCAGCTGCCTCTTGGCCATGTGCCCGCTGACTAATGCCGCGCTAAAAATATAGATATAGTTAGGCATATACGGGTATGTGTGTGCCGGAATGCTGATAAGAATTGTTTATGGAGGGCCACAAGCCCACAAAGCCAGACGGGGACAAAATCACAGCAACGCGAGGTATTTTGTAATATTTTTTTTATACTTTTGAATGTCAACGCTGCTGCTGCTGCCGCTGATAAAAAAAGCAGCAAAAGTAAATCGTTATCGTTTATGTTGTCGCCGAAGGCCAGACAACGGTTGGTTGTAAAAGGGCACCGATAGCCACTGGTTGAGCGAATGCAATATTGACTTAAGCAAAGTCAATAAATTAAAGTAAGTGAGGAGTCTATAAAAAGATCTGGGAACTCGAGTTTAGCAGTTCATTAATTATAGTTTCATATTTATAATAATAAAGTAAGAAAGCTACAGGAGAGTGGGCCGTAGTAGTTGTGGCTACATTTTGAACCCTTTTTAATCTTCATTCAACTTAAAAGAATGTTTTCACCAAATTTGGTAGGTTTAAATAGTCTCTGAGATCTAAAGTTTTATAAGGACAAAAGGTCAGACGGACACACGGACAAACGGACGGACAGATATAGAAATTTACTTGCCTGATGAGGATGGAATACATTAAAGGGTCATAAAGGATTCCTTTGCCTGACCCATATGTTTTATCAAAAAGAAATATGTAAAAGCAATACTAATTTATGTTCAAAATATTTACATTTTGTACACAAACAGTGGCGACAACCGGCAACCCGATCAATCGTGATTTTCCGTAAGCCCAAAAGTATACACCTTAAAGTACTCCAACTTATCTTTCCCCACGCTCAACTCCCGATAAAAATTTAATGCTAGACTGCAGTATGGGTTTTCCCGAACCCACTTATACAAGAGAATCGATCGTGAAGGAACCACCTAGTGTTACACTAAACCACAGCCAAGGGCCAGGGCGGATCCGGCAGGCCAGAGACCGCAATTTGAACCCTCCACTTAACCCAAATGAAAGCCACGAACCCTGTGGCTCTGGAAACGTGACTCGATCCGGGGAATCAAGTGCTTCACCATGGCATTGGCCGGGAAAGCTACAAATGGGACGGGACGAGAGGAGCTTGTGCATGTTTCGAGATGTAAACAGAAATCAGAATTAGAGAAACGAGCTCTCTTGCTTGGGGAGTCAACTCATTTCCGCTTCAGCAGCACGCACTGAGGATGAACGAATGGCTCAGAATTCTTTTTTTTTTTTTGACTTGGTAAAGGCTCTCCTCAGCCAACTTTATCCATCCCAGCCAAGATTGAGGATGATCGCCGGCGAATGAATCGCGCTTAAACCAGTTCTTGGCTTCGATTTCGATTTGCAATTATGATTTCACTTGCATTGCGATGGCGCTCGCGATTCCGATGTGGAGAATGGCGATCGATCGGTGGTATATCTTAATGATCTCGGGAGCGGGAGCCAGGCCAAGTGAATGCTGCGGTGGCCTGTGATAATGACAGCCATCTGGGTAGTCATGCCTTGGATCTGCGCCTGTGATTGATGGCCTGGGGGTTAGAGCGATGAGTCTAAGATCGTTAGCTCAAAGAATCGATTGCTGGGAATTTTCCCCGAGTGAGTTCTTAATGCTTAAGCTAATCATTAGCCTATAAATCGATTAAATAAAGCGATTTTAAAAGCTTCAGCACGATTAAAATAAGTTAAAGAGGATCGTGAAGTTGCTTTAAGAGATTAAGGGAAATTCGATGAAGAACTTTAACGTATAATATAATAATAAAATATAAGAAAATAATTATCATTAAAACTACTTGGCCTACTGTTTGTGATATAAATTTAGTTCAAAATAATCATTTCAAGTTAAGACACTGCGTGGATGTAACCTAAGATCTCTGGAACAGACTTAAAGTAAATTACTCTGGCAATCTTAAGCTTAACCCAAATGACGGACTGTGCACGCAGACTCCCAGACCCGAAAAGAATGCCAACAGTTGCCTTGGATTATCGCAGACACAGATACTCATACTCATAATTATATATACATACATATATACATACATATATACACTTCTAAGCTACGTTCTACGTTGGAAGATGCAGAGATGAAGATACTTATCAATATTGAATAGCGAGCGGGACTTGGGCCGCTCTGAAATCAGCCGAGTGTGATGGAGAATGCGACGCCTGGCACGCTCAAGCGATAACTGTAGCATTAGTACTATATATACTGTATCTATGTTTGTGTTTGTTTTGGCTTACAGAAATAACGGCTAAGTATCCACGGAAGTATCTCTCATTCGAACTCCAACTCAATGCTATCTCCATTATTCTCTATTTACGGACTTCCCATGCGTATCATGTGTTTGTATCTTTATAATGGGAAGTAGCTTCGAAATTTGCTGCCATTCATGCGATTTGAAGATGACTCATTTGCATGCCATTTGCTTATATCATGCTCTATACCATACTACATATGAATTCGTAGTCAAATTTCTTTATTTTGTTGGTCGAAAATCAGAGGCGATCTGCCCCGAAGCTGAACTTTCAACGCAATTAAGTTTCCGAAAGAAATCGAAACCCGCAATGAAATCGAACTCAATCGCAGAGATTCAAAGCGGTCAAACGCTTCATCAGCCACATTGGATGGATGGAAGCATCGATACATTGAGAGAAAATTAGTAAGAATTAAGAATATAGAACCAGGAAATGATAAGGAAGTCTTTGATTAGAAATTAAAATGATATTTTCTAGGGAATTCGGAAGTATATTCTTGGAATAGGAATATGAAGAAGAGATTCTTCAGGACTTAGAGGAATTATTAAAAGATATTCTTATCAGTTGTGTATCTTTAATATTTTCCCAACTTTAACCAGATAATCTTGTTAATAAAACATATAATAAAATTATTTCAGATTAGCCGCCAAAATGCAGTATCTTTATTTACCAAAATAGCCATATCTTTAAACATATCAAGATCATGTTAACCTTATATTAAAATCTTCACATGATAAGGTACTTCGTTTATCCAAAATACCTGAGTAACACCTGACTTTTTCACTGTGCAAGCAAATGATCGCATTCATCAATTTTGACCTTGCTGGCCCTGGCCATTGGCGTTTATTGAACCAGGCAGCAGTTGGTAGCAACAAAAAATATATATTTTGGCCCGTCGAAATCGCAAATGAGTTCAGACATTAGTCTTTTGTGTTTTTGTTTGGGAAAACTCACGATCGCCGGCTACTTGAATGTATATATTAATTCCATTTTTATAACACTTTCCAGCAGCATATGCTTCCAAAAGTTCTACAGATGCTTATCATTTGTTATGCATAAAAAGTCTTAATAATTTTAAATGGTTTACATATGGCCAAATAAATGGGGAAGCTCGATTATAACCAAACACCCCCTGAAATCACCAAAACCATTTATGTTAAACCCCTTTTGATGGCCAGGCAATATGCAAGTTATGGCCAAGCACCATTGTCCGTTGTCTCCGCTTATCTGTACCTGCGTATCTGTATCTGTATCTGTGCAATTACTCTAATGACAGGCGCATGTGCACACATACAGTGTGTAGTGTCTACTTGGGCTTGGAAACACACATGTATGTCAGCCGCATAATTGCCCCTAATGCAATTGAACAATTAGGCAAGCACTGCAGCTCAAGCGCAAGCCACACACACACATACACAACAAATGCAAATCAAATACACAAATGTTGCACTTAAAAAATAAACTGGTTTGAAATGGGAGTAACTATTAAGTAATTTATTAACTAAAGTTATTCGTTAATTAGGTAATGCTTAAGTAAGCCCAACTTGCGTTCATTATGAATATTAATAAAGTCTAAGAGATGTGATACAGAATTATTTCAAAGTAAATTCTGAATAATGATATTAAAATTGCTAAAATTATAAAAAATAAATTCGGTTTCAACACATCTATAAGCTATATTTCTAAAGATTTATTTTCAACCTTGATAGATTTATAAATGAAAATTAAAATCAGCTTATTCTCAACTCCATTTCATGACTCTTAATATTTATTTATTTTTTTTTAATTTTTATATCCCATTTTTTTGTTAGTGTTTATGCATGGATAGGCAGAGATAGCCATCTAATGTTGTGTCCATATTTCACGTTCCCATTCCTCTGCTTCCCCGACACCACATTTTGGGTCACAGCGAGCTCTCAATAAAGAACACGCTTCAACCTCCACCATCCCCGAAATCCCCTGAATTGTCCGGCATTTGTCAACCTAGAGCCCCAAGTCGCATTTACCTCGAAACTGACAAATTTGCTGGGGGTTCACTTTTAATTTGCTCTCCTTTGTTAGACCGATTGCGATCGGGACGGGCGATAGCTGGTAAGCGGTTTATTATTGCCTCCATCCATTGCCTTAATAAGTCGACAATCTGGAGCAGGATTTCGTCATTATTCGGTAATGCTGCAATATAACTCATTCGTGGAAAATCCATTTCCGATCGCTGACTGCCCTTTTGCATTGCTCGGAACGAACCGATTTGAATGTCACGTCGCCGTCGTCGTCAGTAAAGCAAACCAAACCAATCCGTACCGAAAAGCGCTCGACAAATTGGAACTGGCACGAGGGCTACCGTCCGAGAGCTGGTGGTGACTGGCCAAAAACAAAAAAACAAGGTAACTACTCTGGCAGCATTGTTTTTTTTTTTTGTTGTCCAAGCTTTAGTTGGCCCGATCCACGAACGTGGCTGTAACGTGTACTAGATTCGGCTGGGCTTGCTCTTTGCCGTTTGATTAACCCTTTGAAGCCACAAATTTGGATGGATGAATATAATAAATGGATGAAATTGTTTTATTATAATTTAATAAAATATTGTCAGATATGAGTATTTTCGTTGTGGGCTTTAACTTGTTAAAAATTAAGAACAAAAGTATTTTTTAATAGTTAAAAAACTCAATTTAAGATTTCAGAATGCACCTTAGTGATGACAATTAATTAATATACGTAATGACGCCAAATTCGATAAATAAATCGATTTAAGCGATGCGATATATGTACATATGTAATTGCACATTTGTATATCGCAATCTCGATATTCTCCTTGATAAATCATACCAATATAATCGCAAAAAGAACGCTATATTTGTGTTAATATGTAATATTGTACCTTTTATCTTTATATATGCAGATCCCTAGTAAACCTTGCTTATTTCCTGTTTAGTTCCCCATCGAACTTGAGCTCTCCAAATGAAATAGTTAAAAACTCGAATTAAATTTAATTTAATATTAATATTTAATATTTAATTTAATATTAAGTAATCAACGCTCCAATGACCTAGCGATAAATCAAAAGTAAACAGAAACCGAAAAGCATCTAACAACTCCTATCCAATTTTCACTAAACGAAGGCTTTAAAGGGTTAATTGCGCTGGGAATTACAGCGCAGCCGCAAAGTGAACCGAAATTGAGGTTACTCCACCGACAGATGAGCTAACATTTCACGCATGCCCCGGGTTTTGTGTTTTCGGCTTTCGGTTTTGTCTCTGGGAATGCACCGTGGACGTGACTCATGCGGGGGGTTCATTCATTTGTTACGTAGGCGTTGCAGGCAGGGTTCAAACAATGCAGTTGTTGTTGCAGCACAGTTGGCAGATTTTTATAGCTATTTTCGCAAGGTGAGCTACACTTTTCGCCTGCTTCTTTTGAGCCACTTCACGACTCAATGGAGATAGCTGCTTGACTGCAGAAGAAAGAAGAAAGAGGCGACAGAGGAAAGCAAAAGTGGGCGCAGTGGCAGTGGCGGCGGCACTTTTACTTTCCTCGCTTCACTGCCTAGTATCTGGCAGATACATTTCCAATTTTCCACAGCAGCCAAGCAGCGGACAAGTTTTCCCCGGGTGCTAAATGAGTTTCGTTCGCTTGTCGAGTAGTGTTAATAGCCGAGAGAGCCGGCAACTGTCGCTGGAGAACGATCGGGGTGGTGGGCGTTACCTGTGAGATCCAGATGGGTTATATAACCCATCGACTTTCGTTTGGATGCTACTGAACTCGAGATGGAGAGAGAGATTTCTCCCACGCTACCCGATACAATTACAACGTTTTTTGGCACTTTTTCTTTTGCCTTAATGTTATTACTTTTCACAAATTAGCCAGACACTTTCCCCAACTCTTTGTGGTGTTGGGTAGGGTAATGTTTCTCTACTTTTTAGCATGGGCAAGTCACCAGGTAGTGCAAAAACTATATATTTGGAGAGTGTAAGAAGTAACCTATATAATAAGCCAGTAAAGGCAAAATCAGTATGGCAATTATAACAATGTAAATCATAGGAAAAAAGTCTGCAATTTGCAGGTTTTTCAGGTTGCTCTACTATTTAACTCTTAATTTGTTCGATATAGCCAGAGATTTTACCTTGCTTCGTTTTTGGGTCAGCGTATTTTTCGGGGTTTCCTCAACTCCACATGCGAATCTCCCATTGCCAAGCCATTGCGTGCTAATTGGCGACGAGTCTGCAATATTTTCACAATCAAGCAGAGTTCAAGGTCTGTGCGAATGGTTTATTAACACTCGCCTGCTAACCAGGAATTCAGACGAGCACTCAAAGGGCCGGCCAGACTATGGTATTATGGAACCTCCGATCCAGATCGAAGGGCGACAAGCTTCCTCCTTCTTATTATAACCAATAAGTGCGCATTATATTCGCTGTACAATAATTTCATTAGCTGCTTTGTTTGCTTGTCATGTGATAATTGACTCTGGAGTTTCGCGTATAATCGAATCCATATAAATTCATTAGCATTTCATAAAACAAAGTACGTCAAAGAAGCCTGTGCCTGAGTGTGTGCTGCTAACCGGACCCAACCCCCAAGAATCGGATAAACAGGTTTCCCGCTGTTACCGAGAATTTCGCTGTAGACAATAAATCCAAAGGCCAAACGCTACGAAATCAAGTACTTGCTCAAAAACCCCAGAAAAATACAAATAATTCGCTAAATTGCTGCTAAAAATGTCCACAACTTTTCAGTAGTTGGTATGCAAAGCAGTCGCGAATGATTGGACCCTCCTTTGCATGCAAATGCACCTGTAAGATGCTCGGGGCATCATCTGAATGATGAAATATGGCATTTGTGTTGTGTGAATTGTGTATCTTTTGGATACGTAAGTAGCGTAAACAAGCGGCAAATGCATTGCACTATAAAAGGTAAACAAACGAAACGAAAAATGGGCGGCATTAAGAATGCAGAAGGTGGTAGCACACACACTCGCAACGTATGTACGTAACACATGCCCCCATTTGCGGCAACATCTGCGGTTATGTGAAGGAAATGCCAAAAGCGACCGTAGAACGCAGTCAACTCAAATGTCTTTTTAGCTGTATGAAAAAGCCAAGTGAATCTAGTTCACAGGCAGCTGCCTTGAGCTACTATAGCTCTGTATAATATTCATATTGGACACACCCCCCAACTCTCAGTGAGATTGCTAAGATTGATTTCTATGCAGTTTCCTGTTACCTTTGAAAGCATTCTAAAAAAAAAAAGAAATATGTTTCACGAAGTAAACATTTTTTAAAGAAATAACCATGACTACCGTATAGCTATATCCCATTAAACAAATCATCATACACAGAAATTGAAGAGATTTGTCTGATCAAAAGCCTATTTTTATAAATCAATGATCATCAGGTCTGCCATAGAAATCGCTGTTCAATGTTAGAACAATACAAATTCTGTTCAAAACTATGCTACAAATGTTACCCCTTTAATTCTGATAATTTACCATTTTATTCCATACATTTATATATATTGCTAATT
Source organism: Drosophila parvula (assembly GCA_018904695.1). Lineage (NCBI taxonomy): Eukaryota > Metazoa > Arthropoda > Insecta > Diptera > Drosophilidae > Drosophila > Drosophila parvula. The sequence goes on along the minus strand of JAEIIG010035013.1, from coordinate 61,061 downwards.
GATTAAAAATCCCAAAATCCATTCCTGCCTAATTTAAAAAGATTTAATTCATTCCATAAAAAATACCATTTAAGCTATAAATAAAACAATTTTTTTATGCTGAATTTCTTTTAGTAAGCACTGTTAATATGAACCCAACACGCGGCTGACTTCCTGCACGAGTGACCCAAGTGAAGAAGATGTAACTGGCAAACTGCTCTTAATTCAATTAAGTTCAATCAGTGCCAAGTGTTTGGCGATTGTTCGTTCCCCCGACAAGTGTCTAGAATTGAATTAATATTACAATGTCATTGAGAGCAAACGCGAAATCAACAAGATTATGATTTTCACCCGAATTTCTATAAGCTTAATTTCAGCTCCAGCTAGTTCATTGACATTGATGGTGTCTACCTGACAACAGAACAATTAAGGTATTTAATTTAATTAAGTCGACTCAAGTGGGTGGAAAGTGAGGAGAAAATCCCAGAGTCAAAAGACTTTTCGATTGAGTAATTTAATTCGGCGCCCACGGCAGGTAATCGAGGGTATAGCGGTACATATTGGTTCTTTGATTGGTCATTCGTTCGCTTTTTGTTTCTTTTGCGAAAAACTCAGTTCATTTTCCATTCTCCGGCGAGTGCAAGAACAAGTTTCCAAGGTATCCAAGGTAGGTCCAAAAATAAAACCGCACAAATCGAAGCAAAAGTGCTGTTGCTCTGGCCCCAAAAGCGAGATAAACGGAATGGAGAAGAAACAATGGAAGAAACAAACAAAGAAACACAGAAGAGCGGAGAACGGAGAACGGGGAAAGACTAAATGCTAAAGACAGAGCTCATAGGTCAGGTCTCCGGGTTGGCAGGGCAAGTCGTCTGACAGATTCTCTCAGTCTTTCTTGTGGAGAATTCAAAATGCTTAATGCCTGCCTTATGAGGTATGCGGAAGAGAGGTGGTGATTCAGGGGAGGCAGGTCCATATGTGTGTTACCTACTGAACTGCAGTTTTGCCTTAATGACAGTTTTTTGAGTCATCAAGGTGTACAATTACCACTCAGATGCATTGGGGCCGAGACAGCCCGAGAAAGTGGAGCAGGAACGCAAGATCGAAGACGTTTGCATGCAGATATAAGATAGAAATCAAAGAAATCTGGTTCAAATAAATCTATAATTATCTTTAAACTTATTAAGGAGCTTCTTGTTCTACTTATTCTATGCGCAAATGCTTAAAATCTTTATAAATACATTTTCTTCAATAAGGTATCTGTATTTTTTCTTCTTCATCGTATGCTGATCATCAAGCCACCTTTCCCATTGAATAAACAGGTGATAAGAACCGACCAGATCCCAGAGTTACGTGCCTGAAACGGAAGACCGGGGGATTTCCTCTGTCAATCGGAATTCGCCTCGATTTCTAAGAAACTTTTCATTATCGGCAGCGTCAGCAACTATGCAACTATTGGGTGCCATATAACTCCGTTCTCTATTTTCAAATCCCAAGCCCGTCGAAGACGAGCTGGCACGTCTCGAGACGATCCGAGCTGACTCTGAACGTGACTCACTGTGACTCCTCTCTTTCAGAGACCTCGGAGACCTTCGCTATCAGCTCAGCTCAGTTCGGGCCAAGCCAGGCCAATCCAATAGGGCAACGCCGGCAGGAGACCGGTTTCCCCGATTCTCGGCAGCCACATTCCATGGAAGCCATGCAGAGAAAGAAACATACCATACATAACCAAATCTTTTAATAGGAAATACATTAGGTATTTACCTGCAAGATAACCAGTATCTTGTAGGTATAGCTCCTTATTTATACTCGTCTAGTATACTGGTATATATAAATTTATGAGCAACTCAAGTAATAATTTGCAGTGTGCCGGCGCCCCTCCTTGGTTTCAAAATCACTTATGTTTCGTCATCCCCGTCGACTCGACTCATTTGGCATTCAAAACGCTTCTCTATTAGCCCGGGCCCATTAGGCCGCCGATTTATGCTGGCCGTTCGCACATGCATAATGCATTCTGCAAGGCATTTGTTCTGTGTGGTTGCAGTTGCAACAATTGTTGGCTTTTGCGGCGTTTCTTGGTAACTAACCTCTAATTAAATTGCTGGCTGTGCGACGACGGCCTTCGCCGCCAGCTTTCGATGCTGAATGAGATGATGATGGGACTTGGGAATGGGATTCTTTTGAAGCCACCTCTGAATGGATCGCTTAGCTTTGAGGTCTCTTGTTAACGCATCGCTGGCGACTGCAGCTGATTGCAGGTAATTTACAGGTGGCGAGAAGATTGAAACCCGAGTTTCTTGGGAGTTATGCCATTGGCATTGAAGTGGGTCGTTAAGTAGTGCTATTTATATTTTTTTACAGCCAAACTGCAGCACCAGTAAACGTGCTAAATTAGTTTTTTTTTTTAAACCCATTTGGTATTAGGTAACGGAAACTTTATTTTAAATTATTTATATAAGTACTTATTTTTCATGGAACAAAACTGAGTTTATGATGTCTAAAATCTGAGTTGCTAAACATGTATCTAGAAAAATATACCTGGCATTCCACGATGCTAGATTTAAGTTTTAATATCTGTTGTGAATTAATATGTACCTTAAAATCTATTGTAAAGACTTTAAAAAATGTATTCTGGGAAATAATGTCACCCAAATTAAACCTTTTAAACTGTTTTTATTATCCCAATCGTTCACATCGCAGCTGTATTTACTAATCCAGTAAAGTAGTTTCTATTTTAAGAACTATTTTAAAAAATGTACTCCTTGTTTAACCATTCAGAAACAGTTTATCGCGAAATGGCCCACGTTTCACAAGTTACAAATATTATGACATTTTTAATCAAATAATTGCTCGCGTTACCACATGTGCAAAAAATATCCATCCATAGTTAGTGCGATGTTTTCTGGCAAGCACAAAGAGCAAATACGAATTATATTAAAGCGTCAACAACAAAAGCGTAATTAAATAAAAAAAAAAAATAACAGGCAGCAAGTCAGAAGTGGAAAAACCAAAAATAACAACAACAACAACAAGGAGACCCCACGAATATTGTTGAAAGTCGTTTTGCGAGTTTGACCGCTGAGCTCCACTGTCCGCAAGAGAGCGCGCTTTAGTGGAGAACGGAGAGTGGAGAGACGATCTGATCTGGGGAGCTTTTGAAGAGAACGAGCAAGAGAGGGGCCTAGAGCTAGACTTACCAAAAAATGTTTATATTTTATATAGTACAGACTTCTCGGCAGCTCCGATTGTTAATTGACTATTTCAGCACTTTTCTCGACGGCTTGTTATTGTTGCAAAAATACAGCAATACGTAGATATTTCACGCCAGACTTTTGGCTTCCGCGTTGGCCACAGACATGAACGGCAACAATAGTAACAAAACCAGTACGACACTTTCCTCTTGCACTTTTTAAACAATTGAGCGATTTCTATGGCATGACATTAATTTGCAATTAATTGCATTTTCAATTTCCATATTTCACTCACACACACACACAAACACGCACATGTATTATTTACACTCTGCTTCCCCTTTCGTTTTCCTCTCGCCACACATAGAGACGCGCCTGCTTGTTGCTTTTGCTTGCGGTTTCTGTTTATTTCCCCTCTCACTCGATTTCCGCACAATAGAACAGACAAAATTGTGTTAACAATTTTTGGTGTTTGTTTATTCAAAAAAACGGAATACCGCAACACGTCCGCCAGCATCCAGCAACACGTCCGCCTCGTTCGATGACTTTTTCGGAAATAATTTCAGATTGCCCATTGTAGCCAACATCGTAGCGACTGCGACGCTGGCAGAACAAGACAGCGCTGCAGAGCACAGTGGGTGAAATCTTGCAACAAGCGGAACTAAACACCATATTGTTAATCCAAATCTTACATAATTATTATATTATTATGCATATTGTGGAACTTGAATAATAACATTATAATAATAATAATATATAATATTATACTAATAAATTAGTATTAAAAATGTATAATATTACATATTGCTTCTCTTATAAAAAAAAATTAAATATGTTATTATGGCAAAAAAGTCTTGGATATACATATAATATGATTTAGAAATTAGATTTCAGAAACTCAAAATGGCAGAAACATTTTAGAACAAATTATCTGATTGTTACGACAGTCGCCGAAGAGTAGCCGTCGATCCCACTGTGCACGGTGTTGCCTGGAGTTTAGTAGGCGGCAAGGAGAGAGCGCAAGAGAGAGCCAGAGAGTGCGCTGCAGCTGAGTAGGCGGCGCACAGTGGGATATATGCCTGATTTGTAAACGATTCTTTAAAATTTGAACATTAGGCTTCTGTACTAATATAATATTTCTATACTAATTTTGATTATAGGCTTAGAAAACAATAAGATTCATACAAAAATAGTATAATTGTTACAGAAGTTTTTAAGAAATACCCGCTAAATCAGAAATTTCTCCCACTGTGCACTGAAGTCGAAGTCGACTGAATGCTGCGCATGCTTGACAGCGATTTGCTAACAGAGCGCTAACAGCGGAATGCAAGTGAACATTTTTGCAATGTTAATCGGGAAATGATGGTTAAAAGTCGTTAATTAAGTTTAATTGTAACTAAAGTAGGCAAAGCGAGCTATTTTACTCTGTTGAAATTGCATGTTGCGGGTGCAGAACCTTTAACAAGACAGAAGAGTATGCTAATTAAATGAAAAGTCACGAGATTATGAATAAATATAAAGAGTAGAGTGATTATTTTTAGCCGTGTTAACTATGTATGTAGATATGTACATATGTATATTACAATTATTTGAAGCAGCTTGTAATTTATTAGGTAATAATAATAGGAAAAATATAGGAAGGATTACTCCCTCAAGAACATTACGTCCCCACTGTTCCTAACACTGAGGGTACCTGGCAACAATGGGCATCCACAACACAATTCCCGGCAGGTGAAACCGGTTCCAACCTTCTCCGGTGGTTGCCACCGCCTCTACGGTTTTTGTTTGGCAAACAAAACGCTTCACTGCAGCGGCGGCGGCGCAACAGCAACAGGAAATCATATCAGGCAAAATGTTTGTTTTTCCCAATAAAGGAAATACATATATGTATGTATGTATGTACATATAAAGGGCGTTGCTACTCACAGGCGGCAGTGATTATAAATGATATCAAACAGTCGACGCCCCTAATAAAAAAGTGATAGTTCCAAATCGAACACGAATCGGGGGAAGAGCCATGTCGTGCCGCCCACTTTTGCCAGATGCCTGGCACTGGACTGGCACTCATCTGCCCACTGCAAGCGGTTGGTTTTTTGTTTAATTTCAAATTTTGATACATTCAATTAGCATTTCAATGCTACATTTATTTATCCAGAGCAGTGAAAGTAAAGCTTAGATGGGTGCGGATATTGGGGGAGGATTGGGGAGGCGACCAGGCCCACACGCAAATCAAACGATGACTCACTGGAGGATCTCGTGCTGCCAGTCAATCAGATTTAGCTGCGGCTTGAAGCGCTTCAGGGGACCTGAAAATAAGCAGCCAGGTTAGAGCCTTAGTTTAAGGAAGGGAAAAGCATAAAACACACTTATTAAGGCATAACGCTGCTCCTTCTGCAGCGCCAGGTAGTCCACATTGGGTCCCGTGAGATGTTGCGTCGCCGATCCGTAGCTCACCAGCTCCGGTGTCCAGATCTCGTCCAGCGACGACTCGACCGCCTTCAGCAGCGTCTTGAATTCACGCTGCAGTGACGCCGCAAGGGAATCGCCATCCCCAGGTGGTGCTCCGCTACCGTCGAGCTGGAGAAGCGCTTTGCATGTGTCACGCACAGGCTGCTGCTGCTGGGCGATCTTCGTGACGTGGTTGTGCAGCGCATCAATGAGCGCGATGTCTTCAAAGGGGTTGCCCGGCTTCAGGCTAAGCAGCTTGCGTTCGTGCTTACGTCGGTTTTTGCTGGAGCGGAATGTCTTGCTACAAGGAGCAAAGATACAAAAATACAAAATAAGTGAAACTCTGGCTGGAGTGCAGCGGAGCATCCCAGGTCTTCGCTTACCCGGTGCCGCGAGAAGTGCTGCTGTAGCGCGAGGAATGCAGACTGGTTGTGTCCGACAGGAGATCCACCTCCTGAATGTCCACGTCCTCATCGTTATCCGCATCTCCAGATCTAGCTTGCCTTTGTCGTATGTCCAGCAAGCGCTGCTTGTACTCCAAGAAGAGCTTAAGATCTGCCTGCAAAGAGCCCAGCAACTGTGCTCCATAGGCCAACAGTGCTGGAGCGACCTTCTCCGCTGCAAAATAATAGTATAAGGATATTAATTTTTAATAAAATCACTAAAACTAGCGAAATTGTCCTCACCCAAGGCATCTCCCTGCTGCAGACCAGCTTCGTATATGGCCCTGCTGTAGAGATGACCCTCCAGCAGTACCTCCAACTGTCTCTTCCGATCCCCGCCATGATCCTTCACCAACTCATAGGCTTCCATGTGACGTCCTTGCTGCTTTAGAGGTTCCACCAGCGATAGAGCCATCTGATCCAGAGGCTCGCCGAGCTTCTTAGCCAGCACTAGGACGCGCTGCCAGTCTAAAGTGTTCTTGGCACTCAGCAGCGCCTGCTGCAGTTGTCCGCCGCGCTCGTACATGAGACTGGCGTTGTCCAGCTTGGCATTGGCTCTTAAGTGATCGCCATAGGCCACGCATACCCGCTTGTGGAACTCCTCGTGCTCCCGATAGCACGTCAAACCGGCTGTATAGAGGCCATGCTTCTGAATAAACTTCAGAGCCTCATCGTAGTGCTGCTCCCCGCAAGCAGCCAGATGGGACAGAGCTGAGGGATACCTTTTCAGATGATCATCGATCCGGAACTTGCGATAGTCCATGGGGAGAGCCTTTAGCTCGTTGAGATAGGGCAGAAATTCCTTGGGATCCTTCTGTGATTTCTGGGCCACAAAGAGGACCAGGCCGAAGTCGTAGGTGCCCAGAGCAACGTTGTACAAGTCGTTCACATCTACTAGATAGAGCAGGTATTTCAGCAGCTGATCGGCCAGTCCGGCATCCGTCTGCTTCTCCTGCCAGATGAGCTGCAAGGCCTGCTCCAAGCGACCCAACTTTACATAGGCGGTAATCACCGGCAAACGAAAGCGCTCAACATACTCCATCTCCATGAGCTCCAACAGCAACCGGCACACATACTCCACTTTCTCCTCCACGCGGTAGTCATCGGGATAGGTCTGCTTGGCAGCCTCATAGTTGCTGGAGTACATGCCCTTGGAAAAGTCTTCGTTCTGCAGCTCACTCAGGAAGAGACAGAGCCATTGGCTTTGCTCTATTTCGCGCAGGAAGACGGACAACGAGTCCACAAACTGATTTACGTTGTGGTCACAGATGATGTTCAGGTTGATGCGCTGCTTCCGCAGCATCTGCATGGCCGCTTGGTATTTCCGCGCAGAGAGCAGAGCACCGACCAGCTCCAGTACGAGTACGCGAGGGCAGATAGCCTCCAGATTTCCGCGTGGAAGCTGCAGCACCACTCGCGCCTCGCTGGCCACCGATGTTACGAGCTTGCCGCCGCGCTCAATGTTCCTGCTGGCCACTTGCCGCCGATCCTTCATTCGGACGAAGTGCAGCGCATTTAGCTGGGTGTATGCCAGATAGTTTCCAACCACGCAAAAGGAGGTAACGTCCTCGGCGATACGCTGATCATCTATATGGAGCAGTTGCTGGTTGCGGAGCGTTATGAGAACGCCTGGGGGAAGGGAGTCATTGAAAAGACCTGCGACGCTGCTGCCAAGTGTGAACCACTCGATCTGGTCAGCCGCCTGGGCCAACTGTACATGTGTTCGCTCCACCTTCAGTGTCATTTCCCAACTGACGGACACCTTGTAGCTGTGGCCATTATTCACCGTCTGCACATAAAACTCATTCGTTTCAAGAGACAATGCATTGACCAACCCGCTAATTTTCACGTAGCTCTTGATACTGTAGCACAGCTCGCCCTGATCATTTGCATAATTTTTGCCTAGGTTCATGTTCAAAAGCAGCAAATCCGTGGACGCACCTTTGCTCCACGTGGCCAAAAGGTAATCCCTGTTAAAGTACGTCAGATTCGCCAGTGTAATGCGGGAGAGCGTGACATCCGGCACAAGTCGGCTGGCCGGCGGTTCCTGGTCGCTCAACTGATTTATGGGCCCGTAAAAGTGCACCTTGCGGTCGCAGGTGTAAACAGACAGGCAGCTACCGCACCAGATGATGGCGTTGATGTAATTCTCAAGCTGCAGGACACGCTGGCACATGGGCGGAGGCACCACCGCCCTGGTAAAGTCGGTGAGTAGCAATCGCTTGCCATCAATGACGCCCACAACGCCATTGCTCTCGTGCCGACTCACAGCGAAGGCCCAGTGGTAGATAAACTGCGTTCCGCTCTCCATCAATATATGCAGCGTGTGCTCGGCTCCCATCCGCGTGTCCCAATGGAGCAGCGCCAAGGGGTCCACTTGGTCGAAGATCAGCACCTGCTTCAAGTACCAATGGTAGTTGCCAATCGTGAAGAGATAAACTCGCTGCTCCTCCTTCGTGGCCGTCCTGATGGCCAGTATGTCCGAGTCCTCGCTCCAACGCAGCTGCACCACTGCCTCCTCTTGCAAATCGAATGGCAAGACCAGCTCGCGATGCCTCAAGCCATTCTTCTCGAAGAGCGCTATCGTCGATTTGTTGGGGAACCTCTGGGGCAGGGCAATCCAATTGCCCGCCGGTCGCCAAGTCACCACTTCCTGAAGATCTGCGCTCTTTTCGGCTGTGTGCTCAAGTTTTCCCTCGCAGTCATATACCTTGAAGGTGCGACCTAGCTGGGGGTCCACATAGGAGATCACAAAGTGGGCTCCATCGCCTCGCCAGGAAATGTGGATATCCTGCAAGGTACAAATCTGAACTAATCAAAGGCGAATAGCTTAAATTAATGGCTTTTACCTGGTTAAGGTCTCGCCAGTCCTGACTAGCGGACGCTGCACCTCCGATCGGCTGCTTTGCGGCCTGTTTTCCTTCCGATCCGTGGAACTGCGTCTCCTTCTTTCCCCAACCCACGTTGACGAACTGCTGGTCCGGAGCCAGATCCGCGTTCAGCGGGTGCTCGCCAATCACATCAAAGGTACTTGACATCAACACCACGTTATGGGTGCGGGTCACAAAGACCACCACTTCCTGGTTGGGCGACCAGGCCATGCGCTCGATTCCCACCTCGCAGTACGTGCCCTCGGTGGTGGCTCCCGTCTGGGGATCAATAAGAAGCACCTCGCCAGCGCCGCTGGCCACGCAGATCGCATTGTCCAGCTGCAAGAACTCAGCGCCCACAATATCCGGCAAATCGGCAATCACTTTGGGCGGCACATCGCCGGACGCTTGCACGGCGTAGATCTTACTGTCGGCCAACAGAAAAGCCGTGTCGGAGGCGTCGCCATTTAGCTCCGGCTGCAGAAGAAGCTGGCGAGGCTGGGCCACCCCTGTGAGAAGCTCTTGGCAATATTGAAGCTTCAAATTGCGCATATTTCGTAAATATTGCACGTGTGGAACTGTGTGACCGGAGCATTCCAATGTGCCAAATAAACAACTGCATTCCTCAGCATGTATTAGGAAAATATCTAAAAAACAATTACATCAGTATAGTTTATAAACAATTCAAGTGGATTAATATTTAAAGCTAGCAATCTCTGGAGTCCGGCGCAAAGACTGTTTTAAATAATTTTACTATAAATATCAAAAACTAGCTATAAAAAAACCAAGCTTAACTTTAAACATTCCTGCAATGCACCCGGCTGGTCACACTGCACACCAACATTCAAGAGTTGAACAACACTGGGTCAAGATGCGGCCATCTTGCTCTGCTCTCGTGTGAATTTTTTTGTTTAAATTAATATCGCCCGTGCTGCGGACCGATTGACGAACCTAAATCAAACCGAATGTCATGCTAGGGCTGAACTGAAACGGATGCAAGTGCGGATATGCATAAGTTTGAACGGGAGACGGCCGAAGATCCGGAGAATAGAATCGAAAATTCCACAAAACCAGCAGCCAGTTGTTGGTCAGTAGGTGTGCGTGTGTGTGAGGGCTAGTGTTTACGAGTGTGCGTGTGTGTATGGAAGGAAGGCACCAAAACGGAAAGGTGGTGCAAATGTTTATAAATATATTATACACCGTATTATATATGCGTGATAATTCAAATGAAATGTGCATGTGGCTAATGCGACGTTAGCAGCGACAGCGACGTCAGCAGCGACGCCAGCGTCGGATTGGAATGTTAACTGTGAGCACCAGCCAGCAGCGACAACAACAACAACATCAACATCAGCAGAGACTAGCCAAGCAGCACAACAAAAAATAAAAACAATAGCTGAAAAACGCTGAAAAACATCTCTTAAATTTGGGTAAGCATTTTGGTTTTCATTTAAAAAGCTCGCTCTAATGTTTTTAGTGAGCTGAACTTAAGGACTCCACCCAACGCCCTTTTTTTTGCAGCGTCGCGCTGTCTACTTCCTTAATACACTTGTCGCTGTGTCTGTGAGTGTGCGTATGTGTGTGGGTGTGAAAGTGACAAAAGCTTGCGGAAAAAGGATAACATAATTGTGCCCAAAGAGTGTAGCTAAAAATAAAGAAAAACATCTCGAAAATACCTTTGCATAATCTTGACAAATATTATTGCATAAATCTTTGCCTCATCATTAAGATGATAAATATGAAAACAAACAAAATTTGGCAGCTGCAAAAAAAAAAATGAAAAGGCATATACAGTACACCCTCCGTTATATTAACTGTTGTAACAGTTAACAATGAGTTAGGAAGGCCTTAAGCATTGCAGTATTTATAACATGTTAACATAATCTTTATCTAAGCTTTATTTGTGACTTAATATAATGCTTTTCCATCAAATATTAAAAAGTTTAAGAGCTAATTTCGCTGATAAAAGTTATGATAATTACAGAAAATTCTAGAGCACGTAAATTCCTAGTTTTTGAATGCCTGTAAATATATTTTTTTTCGTAAGAAATATAAATTCACTTGCCTCACTGTAACGCACTTGCCCCGTGTCTATTGGCAAAGTGTATTTGTTTTCCCTTTTTGGGTCACTATACTTGCAGCTTCTTTATAGTTGTATTTTTATCGCTGTTGTCTGAGGTCAACTAGTTCGCTTTATAAAAACCGAAAGCAAAAATACAATAGTGAACAAAATAAAAAATAATAACAAAAAAAAAAAACACAAAAACTACGCATTTTGGATTCCAATTCAAAGCGAAAACAAAAACACGTTTTACAACTCTGCGGCGCGAAATTGTTGTTGTGGCTTTTTGAATAGCGAACACACACACTCACTTTGGTCAAGCTTAACATACGTATACATATACGCAAACGGGCCATGAATGACCAATGCGTACAACAATAACAACAACATACAGGAGCAGCAGCGGCGGGGAACAACAAAAACAACAACATCGACAACCACAGTAGTAATTAAAGGCAATAACCGAAGCGTGGCGCATCGTAGTTTTTGTTATGGATTTCCGTTCGTAGTAGTCGTAGTCGTTGCTTCTGCCTCTGGTTTTTGTTGTTTTTGGTCAGCATTTTGCGTCGTCGGCAAAATATTCGTGCGCTGACGTCACACGTAGGCGCCACAAGCTCCCTCTCCCCCACCCACATCTCTCTCTCGTTGGCTCTCTTTATCCCGTTTGTTTGTTTGTTTGTATATTGCAACATGCGTGGGCGTTGTACTCAAACTGTATCGGTGTGCGTATGTTTGCTTCTTTTGGGTGAGTGTGTACGTGAGGTCAGTATTGCGTAAATTTTTTTACATTGCTTTGAGTTTTAAGTTTGTCTTCGACTTACTTTTGGTGCTCACTGTTTGCCATTAAGTTTGTTGCGAGCAGACATCTGTGTATCTGTCATTTTCAATTGCGCTAATTATGCCTTTGCATGTACCGCTCGTGGTCTAGTCGGACTGATTGGAATGCTAATTGGAATTAGTAATTGCCGGGCCCTTATAGGCCATAAACCCTTATTAATACCGCTGTGAATCCAAAAATTGCCTTCTAAAACGGTTGCGGTTAAGCTATTAGTTGTTAATATAATCTTAACATAAAATAAATTAATAGTAATTGATATTTAAAAAACTATTTAGTTGGGAAAAGATTTTATGGACATTCAAATATTTCATATTTTTATAAAATGAGCCCTAAATAAAAATCCTAAAGTTCTAAACCAAGGTTCAAGAGTCTGTGAGTGCAAGCAAGATGAAAATAGAAGGTTAGAACTTCGTTTAGTAATAATTCGGATATTTATCATCCGATTTGAACCTAATTTTATAGAGTATGTCCGTACAAATATATTTAATATATATCCTTACACTTTCTACCTTATTAAAGACTATAAGCTGTATTAAAAAAAAGGTGCATAAATTATCAAATGCTTCTATGGCTCTTCCTTTAATAAGAAATTGAAAAATATATAATTTGTGTATTTATTTTGTTTGTGGATAAGTATTTATCAGCGTGCTTTGGACCTATGTATGTATGTACCTCTTATCATATTTATTCTGCCTGATTCTTCAGTCCAACAAAAAACAGGCTCTACAAAAAAAAAATCTTAACAAGAGCATGGAATATAAATTATGGGGATCTGGCTTATCGTTTAAAGCCTTACTGATATCTGTTATCTAGAATAACAGGTTGATTAAGTGATCTGGCATTCTGAACATTTTTTTTGCTCTCATTTCGCTGCTCCGCAAATAATTTCTTAGCAAATTTGAGTTACGTTCCCCGTTTTTTGTTTGTTTATGCTTCTTTGCGGGTATTTTTAGCACACGTGTGTAGCCCTCGATTTGATCTACACGCTAGTGGATGGATTTACATTGCAAATTCCACACAGGGAGAACTGGTGCTGGTGTTGATAGTGGTGACGTCAGGAAATCTCCTGCTGCCTGCTTTTCTCTATTCACAATTCCCGACTTCACTTTGATGCTAATTGGCTCGGCAAAGTATGCAAAAAATGCCACAGAGGAGAAAAAGCCAAGAAAATCACGAACGGGTGGTGTGCACTGCAAATGCAAGCGGCAAAGAGAGAAACAATAAACATTTTGATGTCTACATTTTTGCAAACAACTGCAAATTGCTGCCTGGAAATGGAGACGAAAAGTAAACATGCAAAAAAAAGGAAAAAATTGAGGAAACGGGGCGAGGGGAACCCCAGACACATTGGGAAAATTAATTAACATGGCCAGCGGCAACAATTAGACCAAATAAACGAAACAGAAAGGAAATCGATCCAAGCCACAAAGTAGCATTGAAGTGATATTGGTCGTGTGTGTGTTTCAGAAACAGCGATCGCGCTTTGAACTCATTCGGGTCTTCGATGACACTAGAGACACTGACGAAAAAAATATCACCAATTGGCATTTATTTCCTTCATAATATTGTTTTATAATTAAACTTTTAATACATGAGCATATTAAATGGTATTTCTGTGACACCCTATCAAATTTATGTTTGAAGAAAAAATATACCTCAAATAAATAAGCAATAACCAAATTATTGGCCGGATCGCTTTTAACTGCGACACGATTCTGAGAGCGGTTCTATCAAAAATAAAAAATTGTAATTAACGTTGTTCGTTTATTTATTTATTAGTCTAGTCGCTGAACGAATGATTTTTCATAATTTTGTTTTATCATAAAAATGGCCACGGTTTTAACCACAGTTGCCATTTCTATGATATTTTCGGATAAATACTTCCGTTTTACACCCTTTTTGGGGTACCAAAAATATATTCATAAAACTATATACTGAAAGCCATGACAGATAAATATTTTTTTGCATCCCCTTAAAAGTTCCAGTTAATCAAAGTTTGTAACTTAGTTTTCTGTGTAAAATTGGCGACCACAGTTTGACTTACTTTTAGCCAGGCCAAAAGCGAGACCGCAGCAAAGACTTGAAACGCCAAAATTGGCCTAATGAGTTGGCCAACACACATGTTTTTGATTTTATTTACACCGCCATGAGCTTTCAAAAGGCTAATCGAATCGGCGGCAGCCATAAATGCAGCAGCGGCAGGTGAGAAATTGCATGCTACTAACTGGTCTTTATCGCATGCGATACAGCACGGCCCGAGAAGAAGCCGGCTCACAAATACAGAAGAAAAGTGGAGCTTAAAAAACGCTCTCTCACGCTCCGATGTTTCGGTTTTTTTTTTTGTTTTATTCATGACTTAGGTTGAGCGGCAAGTTCGTGCAGCGATTTTCAGTTGAAAACTTGCAGGCGAGGCGCGCGGTCGCAAGAAAGTCGAGGAAAATAATAATAAAATCGGTAGCCACGCATGCGCAGATCTTCGAATCGCGTGTGTTGTTCAATCGATTGCAATTGGCTTTCTGCAATATATATACATAATAACGATAAATTATGACGGTCGGCGGTATGCAAAGTGGCCGCCACCGCCCAATAATAATCCATTCAGTGCAAAATACAAAAGGCAGATGTTGCTGTTGCTCGTCGTGATGTAACGTGCGAATTCGAATTGTTGATATTTTCGCTATTGTAATAATTAATTATACAAGCGCGAATAATTTGTTTTTTTCTGGGACCCACCGAAGGAAGTGATTTATTCAAATTATCACGAAATAAATACACTGTAAAAGCGCGAAGAAAGTGAAACAAAAGCGGAGAAAAAGATGAGCTTCCTGTGGCTCCCAGATGGATTACAAATCTCTATATATAAAAAATATATATGAGATATTTGTGTTTTGGTGGCGCAATGACCTTTGTGTGCTTGGCTTTTTGATTTGTTTGCCATGTCGGGGATACGTTCGTTTAATTATGGGTTTGGGTCAGAGATGTATCGGACATTAGCAGCAATCAGTGTTTTGAATGTGTGTCCGTGATTAATTCCCAGCATTTGCTGAAGGCATGCACAGAGGAAATTGAATAAGGTCTTGAATAGGTGTGATAAACTTTATTTTTGGCATATTTTCTGATCAGTTTAAATCTAGCTCACAAACCATAGCTTTTAAAAAATATATGTCAAAAGAAGAGGTTGAAAATATACCATTATATTATAAAGGAATACTTTTAAAGTAATTAAGGAATAGTTTGAAGATTTTTGTAAACCTTAGAAACCTTACAGCCTTTGCTAATCTTTCGGAGAACACAATTTTTTTATATTTAACCTTTTTCCAATGCTTTTTCCACTATCTCAGCACTTTCAAAAGAGGTTCTGCAAAATATGGCTAGAGGAAATGCTACAAAGTTTATATAAATTATAGAAGAAAGATTTGAAGTTTGTTTAAGTTTTTTTTTTTATTAGTTTGGAGATTTTTTTATAACACTACTCTAGGTTTTTTTTAAAGAAAAGATAACATAAATAAAATAAACTTTAAGTGGTTCAAGATTCGCTACAAACATAACCGCTTTAAACAGCGATCCAAAAAAGTGGAATTTAATTAATACCATTTTTAAAAACCAATCTAATTGGCAAGTCCATACCTTATTTGGAAATTTTCCATTTCGAAGCCACTTTATTTTTGACTGTGTAACGTTCCCGTGAAGATGATCGCCGCTGCTGCATATTTGATAGTTTGAAAGTCGCAGATGAAAGTGCCTTGGCGTAGTGTTGACTCCTACCTATCTCCCCTCGCTTTTCTGCGATTACCAGGAGGTTTTCCACTGTTGCCAACTTCAATCACAGAGTGCTAATTGTTTTCCCAGGTCGCTCCGTGTAAATTGAATTCCCCCCTTGCCATACATTACTGCAATTTCTTCGCCATTCTTCCATTCTTCTCGCTCTCTAACTGCACATTTTAATCCGATCCCAGGCTTAGGCCGCGAACCGCGGTTGATCCCAAAATTGCATGAATCACTCCGGCTTAAGACCCCTCTCGCCAATCGATTTGGACGCTAATTTTGGCGACGTGCAGACATTCGACTTTGACAATATAAAAACAGGAAAACTGCGAGACATTGTAGGCTGGCTGCTGCCTGGCTGGCGTGTCGAGCGGCGAAAAGGTATTTTCAATTTTCCAGCGCATTAGTCATCGCCGCTCTAATCGGCCAAAAAATATAACCGGAGCCTTAAACTGTAACTAGTTTTCGCCAACGCGACTCTCAATGGGAAACCAATCCGCGCGAAACGTCATCCTGAGCAAGTCCGAGTCCCAGTCTTGCCTGAAATTTATATCTCCAAGCTAAGCTGCTGGCTGGACCGAGTGAAAGTGGACAAAAAAAAAAGAAGAAGGGGGTAAAAAAGACTTCCAACTTCAACTGCAGACGCGTGAAACAATTTTTTATGTTTTTCTTGGCTCTGTACACGGCTTTTATGTGTTTTCCATCCACTTATTCAATTTGCCATTCACTGCACATAAGTGAAGACGAGCTAAGAAACCCTCCGAGAGCCAAGCTGCCAAGTTACCAACTCACCAACTTGGCCCCTTCTTCCACCTGGTCAAAGCCAATGGCGCATTTCGGACTCGGCTTGGACTCTCTTCATTTTCTTTTAATGCGTGCCTGGCACGTTGAAATAATTGTAAAACTTAAGTTATTAATTAAGACTTCGCAATGGCGAATACTAAATGCTCTTTGTCTAACATAAATTGCTGTCAATTTGGGCTTTTTTGTGCGAGTTACGGTTACCGTTTCGGGGCAGGGTATTTTCGGAAACTTTCACTCGCCGCTTTGCCAAAATGATATATGCAACAGGTAACGCCGGCGGCGGCAATCAAACCGATCCAATACGATCCGAAGCCGAACCGAGACCCACCCATCCCGAGGATATCCGGACCAGCAGCAAAAGCTCACTGAAAACCCGGCCCATTGTCTTTGGCTCTTCTCTTGTTTTGTTTGGCTTTTCTTATTGTCTCTTCTGATTATTACCCACTTTGTTTCACTCAACGTAGATTTTTGGCTTTTATTTTGTGATTTTGCTTTGGCTTTTTTCACTTTTTATTTAGCATTTCGTCAGCGGAGCCGCGACAGAAACTCAAACTCGTTGTGTCATACATAATTCTGTTATTGTTTTATTTAATTAGTTTTTTGTCTTGTCTCTTTTTGGGTGCGCTTCTTGTGGCAATCGGGCGACCGAGCGCTTTTCTCACTCTCCTCCTCCGTGCGGAGAATTTCATTTTGGCCCCGCCACCAGCACCTTTGTGGGTCATGATAAGCAATCACTTTCCACGTGCCCAATTCCGGCTCATTTGCATAGTTAATTTTCGGTTGACATTTGCCCAGGAAAGTTCTCTTAGCCCCGGTAAAGAAGAAGAAAGTGACTTGTGGGGGGATTGCAAGTGAAAGATTTCCAGGTCTTGAATTTCAAAATGCTTTTAATGCTTAGAAAAAGTAAATTCCTAAATAATAGCAAATGATATCAAAACAAGTTGACTTTGGTTTATATTTTTATGACACAGGAAAAACCTAAAAGTTATCGTTATATAACTTCCTTTCATTGTAGATTTTTACGATTGAAGAATCATAGAAATCGTTAACTAGTCATCAGTATTTAAAACCATATTCTTCCTTGTTTATGGTTTTTCTTTTCCAAAAGACGTGTGCCGCTGAATTCATACTTGGGGATTTTAGGCCAACTCCTTGCGTGATGAAGAGGTTCTTCTCTTGTAAGCGTTGGACTTTATGGTCCGTTTAAATTAGTGTTTTTATGTCGCTGAATTCGTACACGGGAATTTCAGGTGCACTCCCTGCCACACAAGGAGGTTACTTCCTGGCTTTTCCGTTACAATGTTTACCATCCAAATTTCTAATAACAAGTGGCCGACATTACTATTTAATTTTATTTATTTAAACTCCAGTAACATACTTGTTAGAAATCTTCATGTTAATGTGTGTTCCCAAGGTTTAACAAATAATTAAGACCCTATCTTGCTCCCAACTACAGCTGCAACAAATACGCGTATATCTCTTTCCATCCTCTAACTTTCCCAGCATTTTCCACCTGCCACCAAGAAATAGACAATAGCTCTCTTTCTGCCCCGATCCTCGGTGGGGTTCCCACGCCCAAATTATTTGCACAATATGTGGCTCCAGAGAGCTCCAGTAAATTCCAATTCAATTCAGGCATCTTGTTCGTGTTTTCCCAACCCAGAGAAATAAGGTAGCTTGGATGGCTCGTCGTTGGCAACTGATTTTGGCCCAGCCAACGTTTTTCGCTGTTTGTGGAGCACTCAAAGCTCATTGTCGGCGATTTCAGTAAGCCAAACTGACGACAAACCGTTAATGTGGCGAATTGCCTCGCCAAGGAATGCCAAAAAAAAAAAATATATATATATATAGAGAACCCAAAGAGTTGTTATTATTTAGTGAAGAACTATGGCAGGAAATACCCTCCTCGTACTGAAGTCAATTTTTGCTATTACTTCTATTTTTTCTTTATTTTTCGATCTCTCTATGTCTGGCTTTTATTCCTCTTGGCTTTGTTTTTTTTTTTGTATTTTTTTCCAGCTTCAATTTTCTCTTTAGAAATTTTCCATTTGCTCTTTTTGCTTGCCATTATTTGCCCCGGTCGCTTCACTATTGATTCTGACTGTTTCCATTGTGGCTACCTCGATGCTGGCCCGATACCAAATCGAACCGCTTACAGAACCTTAATTAGTATTATTACCAACGAAAACAATTTGCCGGGCTTTGTCCACTTCAAGCCGGGCATTAGCCTCGTTTTTAGTTCTACCAAGAGGGCGGGGCGGTGGTTCTTTTTTTTTTTTTGTTTGCTGTAGCTGCTACTGTGCAGGAACAATCGGTATTCATGGGCACTATCTTTTCCATACTCAAGATAATGAAATTCTATTAAAATTAGAAAGTCTTAGGGGAGATTAAATTCAATTAAATTCAACATTTTTTACGAATACAGTGAGGTTATTGCGCCACTAAAACCCAATATTATAATAGACCATATTTAGTGCAAGAAAATCCACTCGAAACGTGAATTATAAACGAATGTGAACGCAATGCCGGAACATGGTGACAACAATTAAGATAACCTGCGATGGCGTCTTCATCCAATCCAACTCGTACCTCATGCCCTCGCCTGCCAGTGGAGCAGGTGCAGCAGGATCGGCTGCCTCGGAACGGGCACTAAAAGCGTCGGCATCAGCTTCCAATTCGAACAACGAGAGTGACAATTCCCAGACGAGCAGCGGCAGTCAGACAACCTCCAGTGCCAGTCCTACCAAACGATCCAATCGATCGGTGGTGAGCCGGGGTCATCGAGGAACGGGATCGGGATCAGGATCGGCGGACACCAGGCGACGCTACTACTTTGGCAGCAAGGATATATACTGGTGTAAGCAGAGCCGGGAGAGTTCTGCCGCGGCATCAGTCTGTGGATCGGGACTTTCGCGCAGTGCAAGCAGTGTCACCCACAAAGAGACGGCGGCCACCCACGCCACCCACAGTGGGGGTCAGGTGATTGCCCGGGCGCGTCGCAAGCCCATCCTGCTCTGCAGCAGCCTCAGTGCTGCCTATGCTCCTTCGCGCAGGCGGGAGTTCTACTTCTGTGACAAGTATGCATCGTCTCAAGGTCGGTCGGCCACTCCCACCACGCCGCCATCTCAGTCTTCTGCCCCGCCCATCGATGCTCGTCTGCTGAATTTCCTGCGCTGCGCCCATCGAAAGTTCCAGGCGACCAAAACGAAATCGGAGCCCCCACAGACCAAAGATAAGCCCTGCTCCGGGAATTCCCGGGAAAGGACAAAGCAACGCGGACAGGAGTCCAAATCGCTACCGCCCATCGCTAGTAGCGAGGAGTGGTTCGGTTAGTACAGAGTCAAGCATAATCCTTGAGGAATTTCTTGCAGGAATTATAAAGAATAATGTATTTATTTATAAGGCTAATATATACCTTTAGCTAAGATCCCATAAGACTTGCTTTGAGTTCTAAGCAAACCTTAAAAATGCACTCAGCCCTGCTCCGAATTGTTGCGGCTGAGTGTTGCAAGCGGTCTGCAGATTGGATTTCATTCCACTCCACTCCGCTCTACGGCAACCATCCGAATCTCTTTCCGCTCGCTGACATTGGGGCAGAGTATTGGATTTTGGCCCAACCGTTGGCCAATAATAACTGGCAAAAGGCAAGACCCCAGCGGTGTCCAGTGGCAGCTGGTCGGTTGCCAAGACCCGCTGAGATTAGGAGAAGGGATCTATTGGGCCACCCAACAGCCACCACCTCTGTTCAGGGTCAGCCACATGAAGCAGCAGCTAACCGTGTAATTAGCAGGTACATGTAGCCATGTCTGTCCCAAGTGTAGTTTTCCCTGTGCCTTCCTTCTTCCTGCTTGCGGTTTTCCTGCTGCTCATCGCCTTGCATGCGATATGCAAATTTCTGCCATCACACGCCATTCCGACGAGCACCTCGCCTTGTTCCATTCATGGCTTTTGTTTAGCTCCAAATCCTCCCTGCCCAGCGACTGACTGACTGACTGACTAAGGTTACCTTTCTTTCGGCTTGCACTTTCCAACTGGCTGAAAAACACAATGGGCCCAGGAACCAACGCCACCGCCACCGCCACCGGCAACTGTTGACTGACTTTGTGCAGGAATGATTGTCTGCTGTGTTTGTATATTCACCTGTCGCCACCACCTAGCTTACCCGCTCTACACCTGACTGAAAATAGTGTGGGAGAGTCCCAAGTTCCTGCTGCTCTATATCTGTATTTGTTTATGTTTATACACCGCCGAAAGGTAGTGAAATTATTCAAAAAAATTGGCAAAGGCACTGGTAATAAAAACATGTCACTCTGAATATAGTATAAATTTGAGGTATTTTGCGTCTTTGAATTTAATATATAGTCATTATATTGGTACTTACCTTTCTTCGATAATATTTTCAAAGTACACAAACTTTCTTTTGTTTCCACAGGAACTTGACTCAGAAATTATTTCAAAATTAATTGTAGTCTAACAAGATTAGATTTTTGTTATCATAAAACCAAAA
The DNA here is from genome assembly GCA_018904695.1 of Drosophila parvula. Taxonomy (NCBI): domain Eukaryota; kingdom Metazoa; phylum Arthropoda; class Insecta; order Diptera; family Drosophilidae; genus Drosophila; species Drosophila parvula. The sequence continues at coordinate 40,157 of JAEIIG010035013.1, read as the reverse complement.
GCTAACGAGTTATTTATATACAATATATATTATAATAAGAGAAATGACATTTCTAAAATGTAGAACTAGGTGCAATATGCAATACAATTTTTAAGGTACCAAATTCAGTGTTAATTGTTTTTTTTTTTACGATTTAATATTGTGTAGCTTAATTTTGGACACATTTTTAAGGGGCTTGTAAGGCCTAGTGAGTTCTTTAGCAACGATCATTTCTATATGATTATTTTTCGGGTGTTGCGATTACTTTCTTTAGAAGGCAGACTTCTGATGTTTACTAGTGCCATTAATGTATCTTATCAAAAAAAAGCCCCTGCAAGTGTATTTCTACTTTCGGCTTTATAAGTCGGTTTCCTTTGTTATTTTTTGCCGAGTGTGTGTGTGTTCTGCACTAAGTCACACACAATAAGGAAGCAATACAAAAGATTCTCACGTACTTGTTACCTCTATAGGTGTTGAACTGTATTTTCACTCTGTATGCCTCTGCCACTTCTCCCCAATTTGCTCCAGAGCCATATACAATTTATTCTTGAGCTTATATTGGCTTTCCGGGATGATCCGGGGACTGAATTAGGCGCTTGTGATGAAAGAATAAAACCATTTTGTGCGCCAGAGAATTATAAATGAGCAGGCAGAGTAATTTGTTTGTCGATCCAGAGCTTAATAGAAGTTAAATTAACTGAAAATGGGGAACTTTGACAATGGGAAACTATATAGAATAAGTTCTCAGGCCTTGCAAATAATTTATTTTAATAAATATAATGTGTATTTGTGATTATATTCTATTTTCCATGTAATTAGGGCAGCGCCCGTTTAATTGTAACTCTTTAAGACAACTTGGTGCAGCTTTGTGTTAAATTCATAGGCTTCAAAGGGAAATGCCGCACCCTATCGAATATCCAACGTATTCCTTTTATAAAGTCAAGCTGTGCTTAGCCCAAAAAATATTCACAGTTGATTCTTTTTGACACAATTTCCTCCGCAGTGCATGTTGTTCGCTGGTTTGGCTAATTAGTAATATTACCTCATCGAGAGTCAGTCGGATTACTGCTGCGCATTTCATTTGACTTTGCTCAACACCCACAACCAGTCCACAGTCCACAGTACATTGCAAAAGTATACGTACACACAATGTGTGTGCGTTGAACTGCCTGCCAATTGCCAATGAATCATTCAGTTTTATTATTGTTTGCACTTTTTGGCGAACCTTTAGAAGCGCTTTTTGCCCTCATGTCCGGCAGGCGAATCGTTGTTGTTAATTTTTTGTTCTTTTTTTTATGATTATTATTATTGTATTTTGAATATTTTTGCCATATACAAAGATCGCAGCTCATCTGCTCAGCTCATACAATTGTTTATTGAGCGGTTGATTTGTGATTGAGGAGCTTGTTTCACCTGTCTGTCTGTCTCCCTCCTCCACTCCCTTCTTTTTTATATACCTGTTTGTTTACGAATTCCAAAACTATGGTTGTTTATGCTCGTCTCGCTTCTGTGGCGCTTGGCATTCTTTAATTCCTCTTGGCAAACAAAACACTTTATTAGTGTTGGATATTAATTATTTGCGGTGTTTTTGTTTAGGGTTTCGCAAGACTAGCGTTTGTTGATAGGTATTTGCATTGCCAAAGCTACAGGTGAGTGAGGTAATATACCTGTCGATAACTCACTAGCACGCACAGGCAGCAGCAACTTAAGCAGCACTTGCAGGGAGGTGAGAGAGGAAGTATGTATAAGTAGTAATTGGCCTGTCACCAGGCGCTGACTAATCAAAGGCTGTCCGTAAGTCGAGTCACTCCCAGCGATGACAGCTTGAGTGGGCATTGGCTTTACATAAGATTATAGCCGGCATTTTGTCCAGGCAATTCAAGTTAATATTTATATCTTTAAGGGTATTGTAAAAAGTGTGTAAAATTGAGGTTTTTATATTATTAAAGAGAATATCCTAATAAACCTTTAGGGAAAATGCAATCGGGTTTGAAAGTGAATGGTAACTGATAACGATTTGACATTCCTTTAAAATCATCAATATCTGATTATAAATTTGCATTTCTTAATCAGAAGTTTATTTATATTTATAAAACAATTCAACGGATCCTCACTTGTATATATATTATATAAGGGAAAGAACCTAAAACATCTCTACAGAAAATGTAATTAAAATCAAGCATACACATCCTGGTTTTGTAATAACAAATTCCGTTAGGGTATACAGACTTTGAGATCCCGACATTCTCTGTTTTATCTTGGTTTATTTTCCATCTCTGACTCATACTCTAGGAAGATTTACTGTCTGAGAAGGGTTCCAGGGTAATCATATGTCGTTCTCCGAGTCAAGGTCAAGTCTGGAGAAGAAATCCTTGGATTTTGATCAGTTTCTTATTGTTCCTAACAATACAAAAGGACAACAAACAATACTGTTTACTTATTTATGTCCACAGTTTGCGCTTAAAAAAAGCTATGCTACTGAGCTAAATAGTTTATGTCAGTTTTTACAACACAATTCGTTCAGGCGCCATTTTACTTTAAGTGCCCCTAAAATGTTTAAGAAGTGCACATAAATATCTTTCATCTAAGGTAATTTTTCAAACTTGTTAATGCTAGTTCAAGCTTATTACAGTTCTTTCTTTTGGTTCTTTTGGGTGTTGTTTTTTTAAGTGCAAGCTAAAAGTTAAATTTATCTTTTTCGGGGCACAGTGCAAAATTCGAACAATCAGGAGAATGAGCTCCGACGTGTACACAAATATAAAGACTATTGTCTGCCGGCATGACTTCAAAGCTTCGATAGCTCTCGTCCGGCGAACAGGAAGCCAAACGCTGACGATACGGCGATGACTGTGACTGTATTGTATGACTGACTGCAATTGCCGAACGGATTCGTATTCGAACAGTCATGCTAAGCCAATTTGGCCAAAAAGATAGCCGAAACTCCAGTTCATCGCGTATGGCGGATGTGGTGGCTCCAAATAATTTACGGCCAAGGTCTCGGGCCTTCGAGAGCGGTAAACTGACCTGCGTGTGCCCTCCACCTCCTCCACTGCCAACATGTCGCAATTTAAACAATGCCCACTCACTCCCACTCCCACGATAAATCCACGTCCCAATGACTGCGACAAGAATGAGAATTTAATATGCAAAAAGCGTTTCCGCCAAGAGCGAGCGAGATTCGCTAATGAAATTTGCATAAAATTAAGAAATTAAGCTGGCTGGAAATGGAGGCATCACTGCCTAAAACAGCACAATTACAAGTAAAGTAAGTTCAAGCGGAGGGTATAAAAGCTTGGTAGAGCATTTACCTTTTTTGGGAGTGTCCCGGGAACACTTGAAGAAACGTTGTAGAACAGTTCGATTCTTGCCTCAGATAATATGAAGAGAAACAATTATTTTGTTGTTTTATATGTTTTTTTCCCCCAAAAAGATTATTTCCCTATGATCTGGGGGAAATTAATAGCGGGCTTTAAAATAATAAAACCATGGAAGAGGGGGCACGCTTCACTGAAGGATCACAAAAGATCGGTTGGTCTCGGACCCAATTGAAAACGGAATCAAAAGAAACTCTTAGTTCGGCTCTACCTATTTCGATCTCGCTTTAAGTACGAAAGTAGTTATCTTTTTAGTTTATATTCTTTCAGTCTTCGGAGCGAAATCAAAAGAATATATTTGTTAAGCCTGAAAAATACCTTGGAAGTATTTATTCTATGTAAGATATTATTTATAATATATTTCTGTTAGTGTAAAGATATAAAGCGATATAAAACTGACTCATCCCGAATCCGAAATCGTATCCAGGGAAACAGTAGCTCAAAACCCTAAAAAGTGCGCAGTAAACGGATTTAATTATGCCTGTCACATGCAAATGTTTTACATTTGGCGAGTGGATTTGCTCGATTCACCCGATTAGCATGCCATTTGTGTCCATTTGAGTCACTGCGTTGAATGTGTGGAGTGTGTTGACCAACAATTAGCATTGCGCATCCAAAGTCGCCGTCGTCGGTTATGCAATCGCAGCTAGTTTATGGATTCACTCACTGATTAAATAAACGTGCGTTTGGCCTCCAAGCCAAGACGATCACGAGAGCTGAGCTTTAACTATCTTGGGAAACGTAGCTCGATCGGGAACTGCATATGATTGGTTGTATCGGAGAAGTGTCAGATGGCGAGACCCAAGAAATGTTTATATTGGAATCTTGTTGAGTGAAGAGATTGTGCTTGAAGCATTCTTCTATGGTTTTTGCAGTGATGAGAGATAGAAAGAAAGACTGTCAACAAATTTTTGACATATTATAAATACAACATGGCAAAAATATGTGACACAAGCAAGAAGTAAAAGGTTTTTAATCTATTAAAACAGAGGTTTACCTCTTGGTAATTCTTGTTCAACATTAAAGTAGAAAAACAGCTCGCTATAGGTTGCCTTTGGAGCCAATAAAAAGGAGCATCGAAGAACTGCTCAGTTCTATGTTCAAAGTTTAATGTAGGTTCAAGGATTGCGTGTTATTAGGCCTTGAAAAGTATAAAAATAAAGTATATTTTAGTCATTGCTCGCTATTTTATATAATGGAAAGTTTTTCAGATTCGACTTAGCAATCTACAAGTCTTAACCTTTCAATAAAAATAATGTTAGTGGTTCAAGCGCAATCTCTTACTTGTATAGACTTCATTAAATTCATATTTTGTGGGTTTGTTTAGTTTTAAATTAACAATCTACGGGAGAAGTCCTTTCAGGATTATTATTGGGCAGGAAACAGATCGAGTTCTATGTAATTGTGAGGGTTATTTTGATAAGATATCAAAGCTTGAATGAATATCTAGCAATCCAAGATAGATATGGAAGAAACAGCAGGTAGCTTATATGCCAAGTAAATGCCAAGTTAAGAGTTTATTTAAACGAAATATACATACATATATGAAATCATTTTATTAATAGTGCCATACATTAGCGATTCAAAGAAAAATAATTCATTTAATACGATAATTATTTATAGTTCCATAAAATAAATAAATGGAAATCAACTAAATGAACTGCGAGTTATGCAATTATTCTATCCAATCTATTCGATAATTACGTGAGTTGTGCCATAAAATACATTACATATTTGAACAACTGATTGCATTGGGCATAAGTAATATAATTAATGGAGATAACATTGTATGTGTGTGTGGTGTGTGTGTGTGTGTGCTTTGTTGTGATAAGATTAGATGCTTTTGCTTTGGCCCCAATTTATCAGCAAATAACATCATCAAATGGAAGCTAGCTAATGTTCGCACTCAATGCTCTATTCTTGCAGACGAGGAAGCCCTAGCCAAGGAGGAGACCAGCCGGGCCAAGTCCAGGGAAAAGCAGCAGCAGGCGGAGGAGAAGAGGGAACCCCTCTCGCGTAAGGTTTCCGGCGATGGTGATCTGATCACCGTTGAGATCAAGCAAGGACCATTGCGGAAGGCGTCGCCGCCCAAAGAAACCTTAACGACCGGCTCGGCGATGAACAGCCACGCGACGGCCACCCAGAACGGACAAACCACGGTCGTTGGACACCATCGCGGATTCTCGCAACCCTCGGTGACGGTGGCCGCTGCTGCGGCAACGGGCAGTACAGCCGGCGATCCATGGTTCCTGCAGACCACCGGTCACCAGATGCCGCCCACCGCACCGCTGCGGCACAACAAGCGCCCGGCGCCACAGCCTAATGCTGTTCTGGGATCGGGAGCCGGCGGCTCCAGTACGTCAGCCGGCGGGGGAGCGGTGCTGCTGCACCAACAGCAGCTAAGCCAGTCGCAACCGCACATTGTACCGCCCAGCATACCGCCGCATCATCACCATCATCGCGAGAACAATGTGGTAGGTGCTCTCCCGCTCCTAAAATATATATTCATTAAATTGACCTAAACCTCGACGTTGACCTTGGCCTCTCCTTTCAGCATCCCAGCCAGGCGGGAGCGGCGGGCGCCTTGCATTTGTCATCGCATGCGCTTAATAGTCATAATTTAATCAGCAGCGCCAGCAATCATTCACCCAAGTCTCCCAGCCAGACGCAGCAACAGACGACGACAACCCAACAGCAGCAGCAGCAGGCACCGCACAGCATACTGTCCACGTTTGCGCCCGCACCAACGGCCCCCTCGGTTCAGGGACCGGCGGGATCACAGCCAATGGCGAGTACCGCGGCCGCTGTGGCCGCCGTCGCCCAGCAGCAACAGCAGCAGCATCTCCAGCTGCTGGCCAATTGTGGCGGGTCCAGCGGATCGGCCCTAATGTCCTCCTCTCTGAATGCGGCGCAAATGGCGCTGCACAGCGCGAACGAGCGAGCGCTGCCGCCAAAGAGCCTGGCCCTGAGTGGCAGTCAGCATGGCAGCAATATGCTGCTGCACACGGCGACCCAACCAAGTCAGCAGCAGGCATCCCAGCCAGCGGCGGTCAGCGGAACGGCGGGCATGTCCACCTCGTTGCACAGCTTCGATATCAATGGAGGTGCTGGTGGCGGTGCAGGCGCTGTAAATGCGAACAGCGCGTGGTCCAGCGGCTCCACCACGGCCATGAACCATGCCTCCCTCTCGCCCACATCGATGGCGCCGCAGCAAGGTCGTTCGCGGTGCGAGGTCAAGCTCAACGCCATGCCGTAAGTGGCTCATTATTTAATTAAAGATATTTTTTTAAACATTACCCCCTATCCCCTAGCTGGTTCCATGGTAGCATAACGCGGGACGAAGCAGAGCATCTCCTGCAGCCCCGGGAGGATGGATTGTTCCTGGTGCGCGAGTCCACAAACTTTCCCGGCGACTACACGCTCTGCGTCTGCTTCCAGTCCAAGGTGGAGCACTATCGGGTCAAGTACCTGGAGAACAAGCTGACCATCGATGACGAGGAGTACTTTGAGAATCTGGGACAGCTGGTGGCGGTGAGTCCTTGCCAGAAAAAGTCTCGTTACAATTAAATATTGGAATCCATTTCATATTCTTGACAGCACTATGAGGCGGATGCGGATGGGCTGTGCACCCAGCTGATCAAGTGCTTGCCCAAGCTGGGCAAACAAGAGTTCTGCATCAACTCCAAAGATTTCGTGGACAAGGGCTGGGTCATACCGGAGGCGGAGCTGCAGCTGCGCGAGAGCATTGGCAAGGGCGAGTTCGGGGACGTGATGCTGGGCATATTACGTAACGAGAAGGTGGCCGTTAAGATGCTTAAGGATGAGGGTGCCGTGCAAAAGTTTCTGGCCGAAGCCTCGGTCATGACGTGAGTTTCAACACCTTTAACATCTTGTTGTGGATCTCCATGCTCTGTTTTGTTCTCTTCCAGAACGCTGGAGCACGACAACCTGGTCAAGTTCATTGGCCTGGTCTTCACCAGCAAACACCTGTATCTGGTTACGGAGTACATGAGTAAGGGATCACTGGTTGATTACCTGCGATCGCGCGGACGACAGCACATAACCAAAAAGGATCAAATCATATTTGCCTAGTAAGTTTTCACTATTTCTCTCTTACCGATTGATTGTTCTAATTAAATTTCTTGGATAAACAGCGACACTGCCTCTGGTATGGAGTATCTGGAAGCCAAGAAGGTTGTGCATCGCGATCTGGCGGCCCGCAATGTCCTCATCTCTGAGGATTGTGTGGCCAAGGTATCGGATTTCGGTTTGGCTCGCGAGGAATGCTATAATCTTGACGTTGGCAAGCTGCCCATCAAATGGACGGCTCCCGAGGCTCTCAAAAATGGGGTAAGTTCTTGAAACTGTTGTTTATCTAAACTAGGGTGGGGAGAAAATATCAATATCTTAACAAATGTTCCTTTTTCCTCAGCGTTTCTCCAATAAATCCGACATGTGGAGCTTTGGCATACTGCTGTGGGAAATATATTCCTTTGGTCGTGTGCCTTATCCTCGAATTGTAAGTCCTGCCACATTATCATTTTATTAGAGAAACTAATTCTTTATAATCCCCGTCCTTGACAGCCATTAGCCGATGTGGTAAAGCACGTTGAGGTGGGTTACAAAATGGAAGCGCCCGAGGGCTGTCCACCCGAGATCTACGAGATGATGCGCCAGGCCTGGGACCTCAATCCCGCCAAGCGACCCACATTCGCTGAGCTCAAGGTGAAGCTGCAGCTTCTAAACAATGCCACAGCGTGAGGAGACCCCGAAGGACTCGAAAGAAGAAACTACAGCGGATTGTTCAGACCAGTTGCCAGCGAAGCCCAGGAATGCGCCAGATCCGAAGAAGCTGATGCTGAAGCTAAAGCGAAAGCTAAAACTGACACCGACCGACTCCGAACACTGAACGCAACAATTTTTCGTACGATTATATACATACTTGAATATATATAACTAATTTACAACAATTTATTTACATATATAATTTATGGAGTAAGTTTTTGTAAGCCTAAGCGACGATGGAACCCAACACAATCAAGCAATGTTAGTGAGTTGCGCCAGCTTCCGACATATAATTAATGAGTAACCAGGATAGGACAAGGAGGAGGGAAAGGGGAGCATTTGTGTAGCCTACCTACTACTGACTACCTTCAACTACCACAATATTACGTTATCTATGTACACTGTGCAACTGTAGCTATTTATTAATTTAGAAGATACCAATCCCCCCTTTCGGTAAGATTTATTTTCTGTATCTGTACCTTTATGTTTATAGAATACGCATACATATGAGCGGGGCAAGCAATTGTTTATAGAATGTGTTTCCCCGTATTAAAAAACGACAATTTTTATTCGAGTTCTGTACTCCTTCTGTTAAGCGTTTCTGTTTGTAGCACAAAAGCATAGGGGGATGGATGGATGACCGCCACCAAGCACTTGTCCAACAAGTCGTTGGGGAAGAGATCAAGCTGAGAATTAGTTAAATTTAGTTACATTTATTTGCATGGGAAATTAAAAGCAAGACAACGTAAAAATTACATTAAAAACATAACAACACACAAAAAAAAAAAGAACGAAGGCGTGTCCTTAAACTCAAAAAGTAAGAAGAGTAAAGAAAAAACACTTGTGAAGATACGCATTACATTACAACGTCTACATATAATACAATACAAACATAAACTACGTATTTAGCATATGAATCGATTAATAATATTATAAATACATAAATTATTATATGCGCAAAGTTCGTGAATATTTCGTTCATTATTCGGGTCCGTTCATCTTCGAACAAGGAATCTCCTCTCTGTACTTTAATCGAACCGATAACACCGATGCAGCTAGCGCAAAGCAAAGGACAAATTGTAATTTATTTTTTAAAGAGTTTACCTTTACCCCATAATTTACTTAATAATACCCATGTATTATGTTAATGTATTTCTTCCTAAGAGAAAACCTTGTACATTTATGCGTTTTCATTTCGGATCAAGCGGCAGCCACTTTGCTTTAACACTTAATTTTAGTCTACTTTATGTAAAACACACACACACACACCCCTCACAAAAACACGTCCACATGACACACATACAATTAATTAATTTTAAAGTTATTATTTTTTTAAAAAACACAAACCACATCTATCCATATTGTAAAAGAAAGAAAGAATGTTCTATGCGTTAGCAAAACCCGGAAGAAAAAAAAAACACAAACTTGCACCACTACAACACGAAACTTAATTGAGGTGATTAAACGATGGCAGAGAGAGTTCTTAAACTTTTAATAAAAGTAAAGAATACAAGCATGAACGACAATTTGCATTTTTATTATACCAGGGTACAAGGGAACCTTGGTTTTAAGCTGAAGCGACCAAAAATGATTTTTTTTTTTATAGCGTCGCTATAAACTTGGAAACCTCCTTCACTGCGTTGCAGTGAAGTAGAAATACGTAAGCATATCTTTAAAATAAAAATAAATACGGATAAATATGCTTTTATTTCAAATAATTTCTTATAAACATTGTCACAGGATATACGTTCTTTACAATTCCCCCGATTAATTTGAGTTTCTAAAGGATTTAAAAATTCAAAACATACTTTATTTTTGAAATGCACATAATATAAGGATTCTGACGAAGAAATTTACCTAATCGGAACAATAATGATCTACACATTGACTTAAAGCGCCAACCTATTTCTGTAGACGCCGCGTTGCCTTCCGGATGGGTCGGCCCTCCGGTAGAGCAAACATATTACCAGCATTCGCTTGCTGGGCCGGACTAGCGCCGCCGCTGAAACCGAAGGCTCCCGCTGGGTTACTCGCTGCGGGCGTAGGTCCTGGGCTGAAGAGATTGGGCGATGGACTGCCAGCGAAGCTAAACGGCTTTGTCGTATTCATGCTCTGGTTGGCGCCGGCAGCCGCTCCGCCGAATGCGAAGGGCGCGTTGGCGGCCGTGGAATTGTTGGTGGCGCTCTTAGCCCCACCGAACGCAAAGCCTCCCGGCTTGGCTTGGTTCTGGCTAGGTTCCACCGCACTGGCAAACAAGTTGCCGCCCATATGTGATCCTCCGCTGGGCGCAGCAGTCGCAGCTAAGCTGGCTCCAAAGGCAAATGGTTTGTTCTGATTAGATGCTCCTACACCTGCTGGTTGTGCTGATCCGAGTCCTCCAAAGCTGGACGATGACGCTGGGGTTGTCTGAGGTGTGGGATTGCTGCTTCCGCCAAAGGCAAATGTGGGCTTAACGACTCCTGTATTGGCGCTAGCTGGACTTCCAAAAATATTGCTAGTCGCCGGCTCTTCCTTTTTGCTGAAAGAGAAGCCTCCGGACGCTGCCGGTGCTGCTGCTCCTGATGCCTGATTGCTGGTGTTTCCAGCAAAGCTAAAGCTAGGCTTGGTAACGGGACTGCCAAACATGTTTGCTCCACTGGCCTCCGCGCTCTTTTTGGCTGCGGCGCCGGCAAAGGAGAATCCTCCCGTAGGCGTGGGAGATGCTGTGGGTGCCGGTGCTTGCTGTGCGGCACCAAAGGAAAATAGTTTTGCAGTCGCTGGATCAGTAGCCCCTGAAGATCCACCACTGCCAAACATGGGTGTTGACAGTTTCTGTGCGGATCCGAAACCAAAAGCGTTGCTGGTAGGTGTGGGTGCCGATGTAACTGCCGCTGCCGGTGTAGATAAGCTGCCAAAAGCCGGCGGAGGATTGGCTTTATCGCCGCCACCGAAGCTAAACACCGCACTTGGCTTGCCTGCGTTCAAACTCTTGTCCGCTCCTGCGGCTTCTCCAAATGCAAATACGGATTTATTGCTCTCAGTGTTGTTGCTCGTTTCCTTAGCCGCTGCTGCTCCTCCAAAACTAAAGGGCGTGACTGCATTTTGGCCAAATGGATGACTGGTGTTGCCAGCTGCACCTGCAGCTGGTTCCGCTGGCTTGGCGGCCGCTGCACCTCCGAACGTAAAGAGATTTGTGGCCGACGCCGGGGCTGCAGAGGTACCTGAGGTTGTTGGCGCCTTGAAGGAAAAGCAGCTGGTCGGCTCTACTGCTGCTGCTGCTGCTGCTGTTGGTGTTTTAAAAGCGCTGCCAAAAGTGTTATCCTGACTTCCAAAAATTCCCGCTGGCTTAGTGGGTTCCGGTTTGGCATTGAAAGCACCGCCAAAGGTGGGGGGCTTGTTTGTTGCCGACGCTCCATTGGTGGCTGGTGTGGTGGTGCCGCCAAAACCAAATACTGCCGCTGGAGCTGCTCCACTGACAGCGTTGCTAGTCGAGTTTGCAGTCGCGCTTGATTGTCCAAAGGCAAACATGGGCGTGGCTTTCGGAGGACTTATCATGCTGCTGGTGGCCGTGGGTGCTGAACCAAAGGGAGCTACGGTCGCTGTGGTTGTTGTTGTAGCGACGTTACTGCTTGCAGTTGCTGCAATCGGCTGGCCGAAGATTGGCATGATAGTGGCCACAGTCTTTGCTGCTGCGGTGGATATACCAAGGGTCAGGGATGTTGTTGTGTTCGGTTGTCCCAAGCTGTTTGTTGTGTTTGTAGATGCTGACGCTGTTTTCGTTGTGTCCGTTCTCAAGTTAGGGGCTGCGCCTATAATGGGTCCATTCGTGACTGGTGCTTGTCCGAAGGAGAATACGGGCGCGGAGGTGCTGCTGCTGGTGGTGGTGGTGTTGGTAGATCCAAAGGAGATGTTGGTTGCTGTTGAGGATTTCGGACTGCCGAAGATAAGCAGTGGCTGAGCGGAAGTGGAGCCGGGAGCTATGGTATTGGCAGGCAGTTTAAATTGGGGCTGAGTTCCTAAAGCGGCTGGTGGGGCTTTGTCTGTGATGGCTGGAGTGGGAGCTGGAGTTGATCCTAGAGCTGGAGTTGATCCTAGAGCTGGAGCTGATCCTAGAGCTGAAGCTGGGGCTGGAGCTGAGCTTGAAACTGGTGCTTGCGCAGGTGAAGGTGATTCTCCAGCAGGAGCGGCTTTTGTTGTCTGTCCAAAGGTTAGCTTTGGCACTGTTGTAGTCACCTTGGCCGTCCCCGATGGCACGATGACTTGGTTGCTCAATATCACCGGCTTGCTGGGGGCCAACATCGTCTTGGCCTCTGTGGAAATGCTGCTTGTAGTGGTCGTTATAGTAGTTGTAGTCGTAGATGTAACCACCGACACAATAATGGCTGGTGAGAGGGCTGCTGGCGTTGCGTCCGGCTCATCCTCTCCTTGGTAGAGTTCACCCTTCAGCCCGCTCAGCATAATGGCCAGCTTGGTCTTCTGTGTGCGCTCCACGTTGGCATTCTTCACGCCCAGCACAGCGTTCTGCTGCTTGGGCTTCACAAACTGTATGCCTGCATATTCTCCTGCTTCCACATCGGGACTGTTAAGATCCTCTCGCGGCTGAGCTACCGCAGCGGCCGGCTGGCGGGCGTTGAACAGGGTAAGCTTTGGTTTCTCTGGTGCAGGTGCAGGTGCAGGTGCAGGTGCAGGCGCAGGAGGAGCCAGAGCAGCCCCCGCACTGTTGCTTTCGGCGGACGGTGCAGAGATAGTCCGCGCTGGTGGGACAGCCGACACAGCGGGGGGAACAGGCATGCTCACTGCCCGACCGATGGTCGCGGTATCCACTTTACGCTGCACCTTGGACTCGGGCGAATTCTCCGGCGAACTGGTGCTCGCTGCGGACTCGTTGCGGCTGCGCTGCAGACTCTCCTGCATGACAAACAGCTTACGCTTGTTGCTGTGCCTGCGGCTGGAGCTCAGCGAGGAGGCAATGTCATTGGTGTAGCTGCAGTTGCGCCGCTTGGCCACCTGCTCTGGCGACTGGTGGGGCGAGATGGCACCATTGGAGTACATATGCTGCAGCGTAGAGGGCGGAGCGGGCAACGAGGTTAAATTGTGCCTGAGGGGCACGGAAACGGTCAGCTCGCGTTGTCTTTTGAAAGACTGGTGTTGCTGGTGGTGGAGCTGCTGCTGCTGTTGCTGTTGCAGCCGGTGCAGTTCGAGTTGCGGATGATGATAGTGAAGCTGATGATGCTGATGCATATCCACAAAGTCCTCTCGCTGACAGCTCCTTTTCGTAAAGTCATGCACCGATTGTGTATCCTGAAAGCAAGCGAAACCTAAGCTCCTTTCTCTCTTACCGCCATCCAAACTTACACCACTGTTGATGCGTTTCCGGGAGATTTCCTTGAGCTCCTCCAGAACGCTTCTTGTTGGCTCGCACTCGTGCTGCGGATGCGGTGGGTGTAGGATGGGTCGATTCTCACGTGATAACTGCTCCTGATCGCTGGGCTTGTGCACCACCCCGACCAGTGAGTTGGAGCGCATCAGGCTAGACAGTGTGTTGCCGGAATAAAAGCTTCGTTCTGGCGGCGCAATCTGGGTTAGCGACAGAACCGGAACGTTCGACTTGTAGGGCAGTGGTGGGGCTGCGGGCCGGCGTGTCTGCGACAGGGGATTGTACAGATTGTTGGCGGACATACTGCGCTGCAGGCCTCCGCCTAAGCTGCGTCCTCCTAAGCTGCTTTCATGGTAGGCCGCGATGCGAGAGGTCAGTCCACTGCTGTGTACATCGGCAAAGGTTCTGGAAATGGTAAGGGGACACGTAATTTATGCTTCCTTTTGAACAACTAGGACACATTTTCTGGCAGTCTGCTATAGACCAAGTGTTGGTCTAAGTCTCTCTCTCACCTGGGATCCAACTGACTAAGATTCAGTTTTTGTCGTGATATGTTGCTGCTGCCGCCTAATGTGACCGTGGCAGAGGCCGTCCGGTTGGTCAGCGATTTCTCCGGCGTCCGACTGTCGTTGCTGCCGACCACGCTGTTCCGTCTGAGTGGACTTAGTGCGCCCAGAACGCTGCTGGGGAATGGCCGGTGGCTGCTGAAATTACAAAGGCAAGGCAAAACACTTTTAGTAGGCCACCTAGTGGCGGATGTGGCAGGCACACTCACATGGGGGAAGCCTCAATCCGCGTGGAGTCTGCCATGGGACTGTTCATGTGCAAGCGGCGACGCTCCATTTTCTCCAAGGTCAACAACCTGTTATAATCGCTGGTCAAATGACGAGAAACGAGACACTCCGAGATCGGGCGGAATTATCCTTAGCTACGCTCGCCTTTAATCTTTGTAAAGCAGATTTTATTTGGCATTTATTGCAAGTCAAACAATTTAACCGCACCTGGCGAAATATCACTGGTATGACCGTAGCTGAAGCGCCAAAATATACCTAAGCGATTAAAATACGAAAAATATACTTCACACTTAAAATACCGAAGCAATACCAAATAGCAAGGCAATACAAGAAATCGACTAAAATACCAAATTAAGTTATTAAATTTAAACTTTCTCCTTGAAAATTGAATTTACATTTAATGATTATTACGCCAAGAATGATTTAGAAGTAGGCATTACCTTTAAAGAGTTATCAATCTTAGCCCGCAAAATTTCCATTTGTTAATAATAAAAATCAACACACTATTGTATTCTTCAATTTAAATCTAATTTTTAATTTAATTTTCCCTCAAAATCGACTTCCTCTTTAATTTCATTGGACTCCGCTCGAAGTGCATGCATTTTGGAGCCAAGATGAGCCTTGAGATGCGTTTTGCGCTGGAAAGACTGTTCGCAGACGGAGCAGCTATAATTGGGGAAACTTTTTAATTATTTATATTCTAGAAATATCTGAGAACTACTGACTTATAGGCCCTTACGCCGGTGTGGATCAGCTCATGCCGCTTGCGCCCGGAAGCCGAGCTGAAGGTCTTGTCGCAGTGGGTGCAGCGGTATGGTCGGGCCTTCGTGTGAATTCTGCAAGGGATTTTTGTGGTAAGAACTGAATAAAAGCTTTCTTCGTGGTTAAGTGGGGTTAGTCACCTCTCGTGGATAACACGGGTTGTGCTGTTGTGAAATGACTTGGTGCAGAATCGGCAGGAGTAGGGCCGCTCGCCCTTGTGCACAATCCGCTGGTGCAGAGACAGCAGGTGGTCGGTGTAGAAACGCTTGCCGCAATCATCGCAGGCAAAGTTCCGTATGCCCGTGTGCCGGAGCATGTGCAGCTTGAAGTTGCTTTGGTCGGTGAAGTGCCGACCACACTGCTCGCAAACGCAGTCGCGCATGCGCTGCTGTCGCTTACGCTCTACGATCTGGTCCTCAGTCATGTTCTTCCAAGTCACGTACGGTTTCTTTTGCCTCGGCTTCGCTGGTGTCGCTTTGGGATCTAAGTAGCCACTTTTTGGCTTCGCTGTGCTGCCTCGCGGGCGACCTCGGTGCCTGGTCGTCACCGACGCTGCCTGTATTGGTGAGACCGGACTGGAGCTGTCCGTAAAGCTGTCTGGCTGGACTTCAGTCTCATCTTCAGAGATTTCTTGCAGGTTGTCGCTGCCTTGCTGGCGGTTCTTCACGGGAGATGTCGAACAGGAGCTGTCCGAGCAATCTTCCTCGACTTCAGCATCGGATATGCGCTTGAGAAATTCTTCCGGGTCGGTGCTGGTTTCATAAATGGCTTCGAACTTTTCTGGCACATTCATGGCTTCGTCTGCTTTGTCTGATTCATCCTCGACCCCGAGACAAGCGTCGAACTCATCAAAGAAATCATCATCTGCGTCTGAGGGGTAGTCATCCGCATCAGATGATGCCAGCCTTTTGCCGTTAGCCTGCTCCTGCTGTTCTTCACATACTTCCTCCTCCTCCACCTCCACCACCTCCTCCTCCTCCTCCACCTCCATCTCCTCCTCCTCTTCCTCCTCCTGGTCGTCTGTCTCCTGTTGGAAGGCTTTCTGTTTAGGACTCTTGACCCTCTGCAGCAGATCCTTCTGCGTTTGGAGGCACCGCTCGCGGAACACGATGGCCCGCTTCAAGTCGAGCAGGCAGCAGGCACAAATGTAACTGGGCAGCTCCGGATCATTAGCAATCTGCACTCACAGGTTGATAGAATCTTTACATGAGGGGAAAACATGATTGGAACCGCGAACTTACCTTGGCGCCGGTCACCTGTAAAAGGTTTAGAAGAATCGTGGCACTCTCGATGTTAAATAGATTCTTGGGCCTTCTGTTGTAGATGACGCCGCCGCAGGTCCGGCACTGCAACGGCATTTTGTGGCTTGGAACTGTCTTGAAATTCTGTTAAATGTGAGCATTAACAACAATTTGTTTGGAATATGCGAACAACACAGCTGTTTTGTTATCGATAGCTTCGATAGCTGCTGACAGCCAGGGGTGTAGTGCGAGGAGGGTCGATAGCTGTGGCTTCCAAGCTATTTTATTTAGTTATAAAAAAAATTAGTTTCAAAATTAGTTTTAAAAATAAATATATCTTTAAAGAAGTAAAATTGTGTTCGCTTTTGTTCGAATAATCTTAAAGGAAGTTTATGATTTGCTGGAGACTTCCCTGCCCAATTGTTGAGTTTTACACACACACTCACACACCTAAATACTGGACATGGAACGTAAACAATAAACAATTAACTTTAAAATAGAAAAGCTCACAATGCGGAGTAGAAACTGTCGTGTTTGTTCGGCCCAGGAGGCTACCCTCAACCTTTTTGAGCCCGAAAATATTCATCTGGTTCGGCAAATTCATTCCATTACGGGAGTTGAGGTGGGTTTGCAGTAATTAATTAAACCACACACCTACTTATTATTTATTTATAAATTGTATTCCTTAGCTAAGTGATAGAGTAGAACTCTCCAGTCGCCTGTGCTTGGTTTGCCTGGAAGTTCTCAACGCATCTATTAAATTCCGCCAGCGATGTATTATTTCCGAGAAGCAGAACCTGGAAAGGATCGATGCCATACCCAAAGAGGATTCATCAGTACAACCAGTACAGCACCACAAAGATATAAATGACTCCGAAATTGAGTTATATTTCACTAAGAAAGATGATGCTACTCTGCACCAGGAGTCCGCAGAACTCGAACAGATTCCTGAAGAGGTCGCCAAGAAACGAAAACCAGCGGCCAGAGGTGGTCCACATGTCTGCGGGGATTGCGGTAAAACCATTAACAACAGGTCCAACTTTTTAGAGCACAAGCTCAGGCACACGGGCATCAAGGATTTCCACTGTCAGTTCGGGTAAAGCTTTAGATGAAACCTTTAACGAGGAAGATAGTTAGAGCTCATTCTCCTTCGGCAGCTGCGGAAAGAGTTTTGTCACCCGCAAGGAACTCATCCGCCACAATCGTACACACACGGGCGAAAAGCCCTTTGCCTGCAGCTACTGCCCCGTCCAGTTCTCGGATCCGAGTGCCCTGCAGCAGCACCATAGACGCCATCGGGATGAGCGCAATTTTCACTGTGACATCTGCGAGAAGAGTTTTATTAGTTCAGGCTGCCTTACCAAGCACAAGGTGATACACTTCTCGGAACGGCCGTACAAGTAAGCTAATACTCTCTTATAGGTTTGTTTCCGCTCACCATTCTATCATTTTCAGCTGCGATACCTGTGATATGCGCTTTCAACGTAAGTCCCATCTGACTAACCATTTGACCACCAAAAATCATCTGGAAAAGGCGAATTGTGTTGCGGAAAATATTGATTCTATGTCAGAGTAATGACAATCTATTTGTATTTTGTATATTATATTAAAAAATTAATTCCTTAAAGATTTCTCTTGATCTCTCTTCATCTTTGCAAGTTTAGAACATTTTCCTACCCCTTACTAAATCATAACTTGTAACATCCGGCACGGACCATTTGTACTATTTTTTTATTATTTACAATAATTAATAATAATAGGGCTTTACGTTTATTGCATTCGATAGGGACTAGTACAGCTCTGAGTGTCGCATTGTGTCGTTATTCTGGTGCTTTCTCATCGTCAGTTGGTGGGTCATCGTCCCGATGTGCTGCTCCAGCTGATGCTTACGGGAGAAGTTCTTATTGCACGGTCGACAGCTGAAATTTTGAAAGTAAACGTTACTAATTAGACCGTTCCAAATAGGTCGGCGCTATATAAAATATTTAAATAATTATTTAGTCATTTAGTCGTATAGAGAATACATAAGATATTAAACATAATATTTTTCTCCGTATACCACATCACACTTTTCCTCTCGATATACATTCCTAGGTCAAAGCTGAACGTAAACTTACAGGAAGGGTTTCTCTCCCGTATGGGTGAGCATGTGGTTCTTAAGCACATTCGAATAGGAGAAGGACTTGCCGCAGGTGGGGCAGCTAAAGGGTCGCTCATTCGTGTGTGTCCTGTAAGGCAAAGAAGTTAATTAAAGTCCACCATAAAGGGAGTGGCTTTGCATCACCTTTCATGCCGTATGTTGGAGCTGCGGTCTGCAAAGGAGCGGCTGCAGTATTTACACGTGAACGGCTTCTCGCCCGTGTGCACGCGGATGTGGCGATTGAGCTCAGAGGGACCGGCAAACGTTTTGGTGCAGATTCTGGAACGGATAATGATGTCCCTAAATATGAATATTGATATAGCCTTCTTGTAATACCCACTCGCATTCGAAGGGCTTCTCGGCCAGGTGGCGACGCATGTGTATGTTGAGCGCTGCCCGCTTTGAGTAGATGTTGCCACAAAGCTCGCACATGATGTTCGTGGTGGACTCCTCGGGCGAGGACTTACAGCTTAATGGCACGGGAGTGATTTCTTTGATGGTACCAGCAGAGTTGCGGGGTCGTCCACGACCGCGCTTGCTATGCCGGGTCTTGCGCACCTTGGGCTTGCGACAACGCTCGCCGGGATTGTAGTCGCTGTCGCTGACTTGACGCCCCAGCAGATCGTTTTCGTCCAATTCTTCCGCAACGGCACTCATTTCGTAGGGCTGCTCCGATTCCGCAATGCCGTCCTCCAGACGCTCCTCCAGCATGGCGTCCAGCTCCATACCCTCCTCCTCGGTATTGATAAACTCGCTGGTGGCTTCATATAGGTACTCCGTTACTATGTGCGGCACCTCATCAGAGGGCTCGACCTTCATCTCAGCCTGGTAGGGGTGAATCGGTATTCCTTAGTTCAAAGGCGCTATCGATGGTGGCCCACTTACCTTGACCACATTGGTGGTGAACGCTACTTGGCACAGCTCCCAGAAGGTATGGGCGCTGGTTAGCTTATCGGAGCAGTTCAAGCAAAGCATGCTGGGGATGTCCTGCAGCGGCACCAGCTGCGAAATCAGAGGAGTCAACGGTATATTTGTGCACAGGTGCCTCGTACGCAGCTTACCTTGATGCTGGCCACATCCTCCAGCTTGCGCACCAGCTGGCGACAATTATCGTCCGCCTCGTTAAACAGAGGCGACATCGTCTCCGTGTTAAAATGTTCTGTTAAACAGATCCGGCACAGCATAATCTCGGGCATGGCTCCGTTTCGCAGCTCGGAAAATTGAGGAAAATAAACAAGCGTCTTGCACCTACCTTACCCAGGGTTGTCAAATTGATGAGCGCAGCAAAACTATCGATAATTATATCTATAATCGATGGATTAATTGCTTGTAGCTGTGTTCAAAACAAAGGTATATGCATACGATATATATGTACATATCTACATTAAATAATATTCCTCACTTATGAAAAAATACATATTTTATTTCAGTTAGTGGCTCGTTCAGCTGAACATTATGGTTACTAATCACCGGTGGATTCTAAGGATAGTTCTGCTGAACGCGTAAGATGACGAACTATTACAAAAATATACATATGAATAAATAACATACTTTCTTTCTCTTACTTAAATTTCATATTAAATACCTTTAAAGGATAAGCAAGACAAATTAAAATTGTTCTTCCCCTTTCAAAATATTTCCAATCAATTCCTGATAGTTACCTGCCGATGACAACTATCGTTTAAAACTATTGAAAAGCAATTCTCATCTCCCATACCTGACAACCCTAACATCGCTTATGCCCAGTTTAATATTTTGAATCGGAATTTTAGTGAATCCCAAGAAAAGTTGCCATTTAAAAGCACCCCATGGAAATCAGCATCAAGTGGAGCATGTGCCGCACTTGCACGGCCGAACGATGCTCAACGCTGCGGCCTCTCCTTGAATCCGAAGCCGCCAAACATTTAAATCAGCACGCTGGCTTGGTTGTGAGTACAAACAAATCAAAATTTAAATGTAGCTTCCTCTTTAATGGTTACCTATTCAGGTGGAACAGGACGATGGATTACCCGATCAGATTTGTGCGGACTGTGTGGATACACTAGAAACGGTCCATCGCTTCCTTGGGATGTGCAAGCGTTCCGATGAGCACTTGAGGAGCCTCGTGAGCAAAACCATGTCCTCAGCTGCCAGTTTCAAAACAACAAACGTGACTGATCGATCTCCTCCTTCCCTCCAAAGAAAGCGAGCCAGAAAGCAGGAGCTTAATTCTCAGACATGCATTCCTTTTCCCGTCGATGAAGAACATCTGAAAATGGAGGCCAAAAGCGAGGACCTTGTAGAGGAAACGGCAGATCAGTTTTTACCCATTGAAAAAAAACTCGGGGCGCAAGATGAAAGCAGGCTAGTTTTCGTTTTGAATACAGAAACCGATAAGTCCGATGAGGAATACATCATCGTTAACTCGGAGGAAAGGATCGATGACCATGACCTTGAGACAACTTCCTCGCAGGGCAGTCCCATAGCCATACACAATGGCATATACTCGCTGGAGGCCAGTGAAACGGATAGCTTCGCCCAAAAGTCTGACACCACCTCCGAGAACAATGTGGACCAGCAGAAGCTGGATCTGCATCCGCACAAGTGCGATCTCTGCAGCAAGACGTACCCTAATCTTGCCCAGCTCAAGTCCCACATGCGAACGCATCTCAACGTGAAGAGCTACGAGTGCGAGTACGCTAACCATTTAGCTTAATTTAAGTTTACAAATTAACTAATTTAATGCCGATTTTAGGGTCTGCTTTAGGAAATTCAACGCCGCCTGTAACCTGACCGCTCACATGCGAACCCACACGGGCGAGAAACCCTTCCAGTGCGCTTACTGCAAGCGGAGATTCGCGGATCACAGCAGTCATCGCAAGCACGAACGGTAGGCTACTGACTTAATTAACT
The DNA here is from genome assembly GCA_018904695.1 of Drosophila parvula. Classification (NCBI taxonomy): domain Eukaryota; kingdom Metazoa; phylum Arthropoda; class Insecta; order Diptera; family Drosophilidae; genus Drosophila; species Drosophila parvula. Next base: position 18,834 of record JAEIIG010035013.1, on the reverse strand, counting down.
TATCTGAGCTTAGCCTGATCTCTGGTTTTTTTTAGGATCCACACAAATGAGCGTCCCTATGCCTGCAACATTTGCGGCAAAGCCTTTGCCTTGTCCACATCTCGCAAGGCGCACTACATGACGCACTCTACCGAAAAGCCCTATAAATGCCAGCCCTGTATGAAATCATTCCGCCTTAAGCATCAGCTCACAGCGCACGAGAAGACAGATGCGCATCGCTTGGGCGCCGCCGACTTAGGTGTCCACATGGACATCTAGCTAACAAATACAAAGAAATTGACAAAAAGCTAAGAAAACGATTGATTTGTTAAACAGCGTTTCAAAATGCTACGCTACTCCGCAGTTTTTTAATTTGCTCGCGCTCCCGCTCAGTCTTTTTACAGAGCAGTAGCTCTCGTTCCGCTTTCAACTTTCGGCTACGAGTTAGCTTATCGTTTTACGATATGCTACAGCTCTGCTAAAGCTATTCCGGGACAAAACTAAGAGCAGGGCAAATGCTTTTTAATTGCTACTTTGCTACTGCTCTGTAAAACGTTAGAGCAGTAGCTCTTACAGCTACAGAGTAGGGTATGTAAACGCAGATTTTATACTCTAACCAGCAATACTTATAGCTTATATTAGGAAAAGGTCCTTAACTATTTACAAAGTCATCGGGATGGGCCAGGGAATCCTCAACTCTGCCACGATGGACAAGAGTCTGAAGGTGGGCCTTCAGCTGATGCAGCAGGCTAAAGGACTTGTTGCATACGCCACACCTAAAAAAGCAGATATGATTAGCCAAGGCAGTTTTCTTTTATTAGAAACTACTTCTCCCTTACCTGTAGTTCTTTTCGCCTGAGTGGACCAGCATGTGATTCTTGAGGATGGCCGTGTGCGTGAAGGTCTTGCCGCATTGCTGGCAGGCGTAGGGACGGGTGTTGGTGTGGACTCTCTCGTGACGAACTCTTTCGCTGCGATCGTAAAAGTGACGGTCGCAGTACGTGCACTTGTACGGGCGCTCGCCCGTATGTCGTCGCATGTGGGCTCGAAGCTCGCCCTTCTGTCGGAAGGCTTTGTGGCAGATTCTGAATTGCACAAACAAAAATAAAAACAAGTCAGGAGACTCTCCTTTCGACTTACTCGCACTGGTTGGGCTTGTAGTCTGTGTGGGCCATCAGGTGGGCCGTAAAGAGGGACTTCTTATCGTAGACTTGGCTGCAGAGGCTGCACGTAAACTTGGTGGGCTGCTCGCCCTGTTGGATCTCGCCGTTGCCTAGCTTTCTCCTGGCGCCGTTTTGCTTTCGCTTTCCCTTGAGATCACTGTCTGGCTTGCGTGGTCTGCCGCGCTTGCGCTTAGTCAACGGACTGGCATTCGGATCGGGCGATGGTGACAGGAAATCATTCTCGTCGAGCTCCTCATCCTCCTCGTCGAACTCCACATCGTACAACTCTTGTTTCAGAGAAGAGCCATCGTCAACTGGCTGACTCGTATCCTCGATATATTCTTCCTCCAGCTGTGGTTCGTCCTGTGGGGAAATTTGAGCATCCTCTTTGGTGTGCTCAGTTTCGTTTACGACCTGTTCAGCAATGATGAAGTCGCTGATGTCGAAGTCCTGTGAGGTAGCGTCCACGAGCTGCTCTTCCACTGTCACTTGAAGGACCCCCTGCTCTTGCTCCTCATTCACCGATTCAGCGGTCCAATTTATCTGTAGCTTGTCGTACAAGTATTCGAAGTACTCGGTATCGCTGGCTTGAGCCAGATAGGCTGGTCTCATCGCATCCGGGCAACTCGTCTCCCAATAAACCTGCGAGTTCAGGCACAGCTCGCGAAAGTTGGACCACCTCTCGACGAATTCGCAGCAACTACTGCAGGCGGTGTCAGGCATCTTGGCGGACTGGCGAACCTGTAGCGACTTACACTAGTGAGTTGTGATTCATTTAATGGGCACAGCCACTCACCCTGATGCCGGAACAGAGCTGCACCTTCTCGCCCAGCCGATCTTCGCTGTCGGGTAGCTCCTCGAACAGGGAAGTCATCGTTTGCTCCTCGAATTCGCCCATGCAAATCCGGCACTTTACCAGTACAACCGGGAAAGTGGCGGTATTCATCCTGGCCAGCAGTTGAAAGTGTGTAGAAGCCCTAAGTCAAGGATTAATTATAAAAATACAGTTGTAAACAAAACAAGTAGAGCAAGCATTAGAGTGGCCGAAAAGTGTAGAGTATAAAAATACCAAATATGCAGATGATTTTCAATCAGTGGATGGAGACACCACCATCCCAGCAAGCAATTTGAGCGTTTTCTGACTGTTTTCTGATTGTATTTTATGAGCATTTCTGAGCCTACTCAGAAAACACTCTTAAAAAAGACTCTTTTCAGACACATAATTAGGAGCGCTCCTAACTTTGCTTGCTGGGATGATGCATTTTTCAACCAATGCTTGTAAATAGGGAAATGCCAAACAAAACAGATGTTAGATCGAAACGGCATTTTCAGTAAGTGCGTTTTCAGTCAAGTGCATTTTGTCACGTCCCGGGCGCGGTCACACTGAATGGCTTTTCCGTCTGATTTCGACTAGCCACAGTCACACTAAAATCATATTTCGAACTGAACAGACGTGCCGCGGCATCATCAATTTTCGTGCATTTCCCAGTTGCATTTTGTGTGTTTCACGTTGTTCTGCGTGTGTGCTAGTTTTTGTAATTACGCTAATAATTTAGACGTCCGTTCACGGTTAAGAAGAAAGATGATCTCCAACTGCGATATCACCGACAAGGCCAGCAGCAAGTAAGTTCGGTTGCCGGCATTTTTAAATGGACAGAAAGTGTGCTTGTGTGGGTAGGCGGTGCTGTGCCGTGCACTGGTATACGTTATTCGGATTTGCAGATTTGCAATAACACCGCTTAGCGCCTGCCTGCTGCTTCTTTTTTCGTTCCGTTTCTTTTTTTGTGTGTGCTTCCTCCATTAACTCTATTCCTCTTTAAGAGGGGTGGGGGGTCACCGGCATTTCCGTTCCGAATTTGTGCCTCGCTTTCGCCTGCGTTTATTGATCTTTTAGTGGGTTAACTGTTAACTCGGATCTGGATCTGCATCGTTACAGTGCTCCTTTTCCATTTTCCATTACCTATTGTTATGGACGCGCTGGAAAACGCCCTTAACAACCGATATTTGATATACTCGTATATACCCCCCCGCTGTCAATATGCATGTGTGTAGGCATTATTATTAGTGTAGGATGGCCCAGCTGCAGGCTGGAAAATTTACCATTTTGAGTAGTTAGTCCATGGTGACAGGATACTCTCGATACAGTGGAAAAAGACGAATGACTTTCGTATAATTCCAGTTCCACTCCAAGCTAATTTGGAGGAATTGCAATAAATAGATGTCCATTGTTCCAAAAAAAATATATAACATAATCGTTTTGAATCCCCGTAATCCGAATATCAGTAATGTTTACAAACGGATTAAGCTCAGTTTGATTTTCAGAAATCTACGGGTTTCCATTTTCCCCTCCATTTCCAAGTAATTCATTTCCAATCAAAAGTGGGAACATCGGTAAATAATAGATTATTTCCAGCGATAAGTATGCTTCCTTGTTGACATGGAGTATTTGAATAAGAAGTAAACGAAAATAATTATTTATATTTATAGAACCTATAGAGTTCACTGTTCCATGTTCATAAATATGTATGTACATATTCGTATTGTTTGTATGTGTATGTGTGGGTACTTGCATACAGTGGTGGTTCTAGTTAAGTGCACACTGCAATGTCAGCAAGTGTGCCAGTTTCCCAGCTGCCCCTAACCCTCGCTCCTCCTCCTGCGCCTGCCTCTCTACCCTAAAAACGTATCGCTCGATGGACATCTCGAAACCCTCCCCGGACCGCACTCACTCACTATCCTAACAGTTTTATGACTGCAATCGAGGTGGCGCTTGTTTTTTGTCTATTTGTTCGCTGTTCCCATTTCCAAATTGTTGGTCAGCTTACTTCATGATAGAGGTGCCAGTTAACCAGGTAGCTGGGAGGGGGGGAGGTAGATCTAATAATTACATGTTTTTAACAGTAAAATATGCTTGCAGGATTTTCTTTTTAATTTTTTAGGTAATAAGGATAAAGGTCCTTGGAGAACTTATTTTACCAAAACCAAAGTGCTTTTAATTAAGGCTTCATAAATACAGAATACATATACAGACAGTCGTTTTCCAACTAATACGTTTTTTGAATCAATATTTATTTGTGTTTTTTGAGACACACATTAGTTAGAAAACATAAATCTTAGGACCAAACACGACCAGACACAAGCCTTAAGTAAATATTTAGGATAAAGTCTAAAAATATAAAGCCTTGTTTATAAGTATAAGTTTCATTTTACCTAAAACATGGGTTTAAAAAGAATTTAACCTATACAAAGTGTTTTCTTACAAACAAGACTTTATTTCTAAACACTATCTGTACTTAACAAGGCCTTTCAAAGCATTTAACAATGTTAAATGCAGTTCCGAACCATTAAATTCCACATTAGGTGTTCTTTTTAACGACATTTACATGTTTTGTGAAATACAAAATAAAAGTGGAGCATAACCAAGTCCTAGAACGCCCCAGAAGGAATAGTTTTACGAGCACTTTTAATGTCAGCACATAAAAGTAAAGTTTCAGGCGATTGTTTCTGTAAACAAATCAGTTGGAAAATAAATGGAGGTTTTATAATAGCTTTTCCCGCAGGCACCTGCTTGACCTTTGCCAACTTACCGGAATCCCCAAGCAAACTAGCCTCTAGTGTGGTCTAAATTGGCTCCTTGAGTCATGCGGAATTCTGCCTGCAGCTGTTTCGGTTCGCACTTATCATCATAATACGGGTAATTGCCGCGATAGATGAGTAATTTCGATTGGAATCGATGGTGTTCTCACTCTGCCGCACCACCAGCACCACAGTGGTGGCCAGTGATTAAGGGCAGTCGTGTTGGAGCTCCGATTCCCGGTACTGGGGGGATACTTTTGGCCATAATATCGTCACGTGCCAGTGCCGCTATTGCTGCTCCCGAAAGTGCTTAACTATATTTAAGTATAGTCACGCGATCAGGCTAATGTCGAAGAGAGTGTGTATATATGTATGTATGTATATATATGTATACATATATACGTATCTGGCCAAGAGCAACTGCACCGGAGTTTGAGGCTGAGTGGCAAGTGCATTGAACTCGGGACACATTGCATGTTCGCCTTCTGGATGTTGTTGTTTGACTCGCCATAAAACTAAATGTCGATTTTGATTGCCTAGCCGCGGCGACTAGTTTTATGCTGGCTTCGGCTTCGGGTTTGGGCTTAGAGGTTTCGGTTTGGGTTTGGGCCTCAGCCCTAGAATGAGTCAAAGGGTCTAATTCCCTGCAGAACCGGCAGAGAAAGCCGCACAGCCGGAGAATGCAGCGCAGCCGCACCCAAAATGCACACAGACGGGCCCACATTAATCCGACACAGAAATAGTGATAGATCTACACTGAACGCAACAATTTAATGTCCAAGAATGTTCTTGAAAATACGAGGTGAATTTGTCTTGAAAATAGGGTTATTTAAAAAACTATAAGAAAGGTCCAATTTATTTATTCATATTTCTTGTATATTATATTACTGACAGTATTTTTAAAAGAAAAGAAATCCCTATTAAATGACGAAACTTGCGATACAGCACTTAAGAATTAGAGTTCTGAAAAATAGTCATTTAAAGCCTATTTAATAATTTCTCAGAGAACTGAGACTCAGAGTCTAATTTACAAAGTTAATCCAGCGGAAAAGAACTTGGGAATTATTATACAATTTGTGGAATCAACAATTTTATTATATTTCGGACAGAACTTTAGAAAAAGTCGATTTTAATGGCGAATCTTGCGAAAAACTATTTGGATTATCATAATAAACGTTCTAAAAATAGATTTTTAATATCGTTTAATTATTTTACTGTCAGAATTTTAGAAATAAAGTTAATTTGCATTGCCAGTTCTCACAGAAAGAGCTTGGGGATTATAATGAAATTCTGGAAGCAAGAAAAATACTTTTTTGAAGGTATTAGAAATGGTATTTTATGTAGGAATGATATTTACTTTACTTTTGATTAATAGTAGTTCCTATTTTATAGATATCTTACTTATTTGTAGAATTTTTGTAAGTGTAGTGTGAGCTGTCAAAGGAGGAGTTGTCGAGTAGAGTTTAGTCTGTCACTGACGCATGCAACCCACACGATAAGCAACCCCGACCGAGGCCATAGTAGTAGGACATATCTGTCATATGGCCCTGCCTCTGTCCTCGGTCTTCTCTTCCAGTTTCCCTTTTCCCTGCTCCTGCCCCGAAAATGCATTTGTCTCTAGATATTGGTCAGGGTGGGCCTGGGCCTGCCTGGCGCAGATAAATGTTTTTTTCGTGTAAATTAGGGAAGCCCTAGCGAGTCACGTTTCCTGTTCCCCGTTCCGTTGTTATTAAGATCTACTTAGCCTTCTTCCACCCATGTGTGACTCATGCCCGATTGATATATGATTAATGGAGTAGCATAACTGTGGCCCTGACTAACCGACTTCTTGTTTGTTCTTCTCTCTTTGCAGGTAAGTCCATGTTTACGTCATGCAGTGTCCTTATTTGGATGTAGTTCCAGTACATAAACCCCACTGGTTGGATTATTGGCTGCCGTATATGCGGACCTCAAGGCTGTCTGCGGGGCCAATGCAAAAGGCCAAACGCTCCGCTGAGCAGACAGCCGCTGGGAGGTATCTGTATATCTATTTGTATCTTCTATCTGCTACGAGAAAGCCAAGTCACCGAGTGACAATTTCGGCAAAACATTTCCACTATAATTGGGCACAGCGCTCTCGAGCTCACTTTCGGTAATTGTTGTTAAGTAATAACGCGTCTCGTCTCTCGCCGCTGGCTTTGGTGGACCATTAGTCGCCTTATATGGCCGGCCTATTCGATTACCCGTTTTGCATAGAGCCTATCTGCATCAGAGTTTGCCATTTGCAGAACGATCTGTTTGCGTCGCGAGTCTGCCTTCTGGCAGTTGTTGTACATGGGCGATTACCATTATGGCTTTGCTCTACGCCCTCTGTTTGGGGGGCACAGATAGATGCAAGAAAATAGCAAAAATGAAAACTATTTTGAATTTCTTTAAACTTTGCTATATTTTTAATATATATTTGCACATATAATAGAGCTCTTTGAAGCAAGGCAATGTGCTTCCTGGTGTAAACTTGGGATAACAGGGATTACAGAAAACATCGATATTTCAATAATGGGTCGATATTTGAAGCGAATGTCGGCTTATACATAAGTCGATGTATTAAATTGTGCGATAAATCGATATTTTCCGTGATATTTCTGACCAAAGTAATTAGGAGAAAGTTAAATAAATGATATGCGGATATTTTTCGATAACATATAATTATTTTAAAATTCATTTCGGTACTTTTCGATAATTAGAATCTCGATAAATCAAAGTTTGCAACATTTTGGATATCATATTGAGCTGGATATATTTCTCGATATATTTTATTGGACTTTTTCTCTCCATAGACCTCCCTATGCCTGAACAAATAACAATTTGAAGCTCTAATACTCTGACCGCAAGTGTGCTCAGTTATATCAACTTCCCCAGGCCCTCTGCTTATGAATTTATTGCTGAAACGCCGCTGCCTTGGGATCCAAAGACGCAGATCCCTGAGTCAGCAGCGTAGCCGCCGCTGATGGAAAACCTTTCAACCGATTTTCTCTCCAGCCTCGCTCTTTGTTCCTCAGGCCTCATGGCAAATTCGCCAGCTGGCTCTGGCACTCAACTCGTCGCGACTCGACTGCGACTCCGACTCGGGTTAAATGAGTTGCTCCCACACACAGGCTGGCGCGCGGATCCGATGTATTTATAAGTTTGCATATTTGCATTGTGGGCTGTGTGAGCTGCGACCGTATCTGCAGGCTTCACACGTTTCATGGCGATTTCTTTGTAGGATTTGGCTTGCGACTCGAACAGGGAACAGGGTGTGTTGCACTCCTTTGTTGAAGCCAGACGCGACGCTGAATCACTGATGAGTTGCTCCTGGGCTGCTCAATTATGCGATTAACCCGCTACCACCTGCATGCCGATGTAGGCACACAACACACACTCGCAAAAAACTGCCCTTGCCGGCTGACTTTTGGACCTTGAAATTTAGCCAGACGGACGACGCCACCCTTGTTGGCAGAAATCCCCCAAGGATTAAGAGCGGTCTGAATTGCAAGGGTTGCTGCTGCTGCTGCTGCATTTGCCAAGTGCACTGGCTGATGAAGGCCTCGTCCTCGTCCTCGTCGTTGGCCTCGGGCAGATCTGGAGCAGGAATGGGGGGATTTGTGAAAGTGAATTTGCTACTCCACTTTTTAGTCTGGCAAGGGATTTCCTGTCACTGTCGATGGCAACCACCACCAGGCATGGAGAAGAGGCCTGCCTCTCAGAGGGTTGATTTTTGCACTGCAATTGCCTGGAATTTTGCACAAATTAAATCAATTTGGATTTTAGCATGCTCATTGTTTTAAGGGGAAGGAAAGAGGCCACTTGGACTGTCTGGGCTTAAAAATAAAGCTAGAAGATCTTCTATTCTAAAACCTATTTATTTAGGGCTCTCCTGGCTTACTCTTTGGAAGCTGATGAGTAATCTACCCAAGATATTCTTTGTTTATCTGGTTTTCTACTTCGCCGCCTAGATTCAATATTGATTTTATGAGCATTTCTTGTGGTCAACCGCAATATGCATAAATAATCAAAGAACCTTTTGTCTCTGGACACACCCCAGACGTAGATCTTTTCGCTGATTTCTGCACTTTTTCTTGGGCAGTGAATTAATTTACGCTTAATTGGTCGAGGCCATAACTCAGACTCGGTTCCAGGCCCAGGCCCAGGCCCAGTTGCATAGCCAAAGAGATCATTTCGAAGATCTTTTGCTGGAGAACAAACTGGAAACGCTGCGAAATGCGATCCAAGCGAGGAGAGTCAATGGCCACAATCTGGGTTATTCAATGCAAATTGTTTTTTGTGCCGGCAACGCCCCTCTCCTCGAGGAACGAACTTCGGCTGGGCGATAACTTTGGGTTGGTAAACAGTTGATTATTATAATATAATAAATATTAATATTTATTTCAAGAAGTATATACTGCTAGAAATGTTTAAAAGTGAGGCAGAGTTATGAGCAATCTTTAAGAGCACCCCCATCCTATATCTCTCCAGCTGAGCTATTTTGACATTCAATTAATTGAAGACCGTCTCAGTGGCCAATTAATTCTCATTTAGCGGCGATCTCCCATTGTTTCGAGACTGCACACTCGTTGTATGTTTGCATACAATGCGTGTAAATGTAAATGTTTGCTCCACATTATTATTATTATTATTATTTAAAAGCTGAGATATGGCTGGCGTGTTTGTTCGCTTCGCTTCTGGAGCAGCAGCAGCAGCTCGCTTTTGTGCCAGATCATTGGCACACAGCTGCTGTGTTTAGATTCAGAGACTCGACTTGCAGCGAGCCGAGTTTAAGCCAAGTCCATTGACTCGATACTCACGATGATTACGATGATGACAAGACTCTTCTCTTGTTTTTTTTTTGTTGTCCATAAAGTTCGTTCACTCTTGACACTACTCTGACTCTGAAATGGATAAGGAAAAAGTGAAGAACAAGAGTGTGGAAGCTGGCGAGATTCGCATGCAAACACTGCAGCCGACAGCTCATCCTTCTGGGTCCTACTGCCTCCTCTCTTGCCGTTTGTGCCGCGTCATTTGTGCCAAGTGCCTGCCATGATGGAGCACCATCGATGGCAATGCGTTGGCTTCCTCAAATCGCTGCCAAGGGATCAGCTTGCAGCTCGCAGCTCGCAGCTAGAGAAAAGGCGACTGGGTCGTCCGTCTGCTGATGATTCCAGAAACGATCCGTAAGCGAAAACAGGTTCCAAACATCTCCCGATTCCAAGTCCAAGTCCAGCCCATTGCCGCTTTCTTCCGTTCCGCTAAATTCTTTTGTCTTTGTCGCTCTGCGAGCAGAATTCCGCAAGAGAACCGGCTGTGCCTGTGGCGGCTGTGGCAGGTGCCCCACTTCTCGCTGGCCCCCGTATCGGAAATTAATTCCTGGAATTGTTTTCCCCGCCAAGTGAGCATTCGTTGATTGAAAAACAATCGAAATGCATGCGGGCTAGGAACGAGGGAGAACCCAACCCTGCGATTTTGATGTGATTATCACAGGCCTGAGCCCGGAATCTCAGCTCAGTCCTCAGTCCTTTGTTTCGTAGGGCCTCCCCCCTATGGGCCTTGGAGATATGGAATTTCAGCTTGGGTTTGCTTCTTAATTGCCATTATTATCGCTTATAAACAAAGGCGGATGTAAACAGAAACCCAAAAGCAAAGTCGATAGGCAGCCGGTCAAAGATAACAGATGCAGATGATGCCTAAACACACATAGACGCGCACACAAGTGGGCTTCATTGAGGCAGCATGCAGGCAGTCGGGGGTTAAGCAAGGGTCAAAGGTAGAAAAATCCACAATGGAGATAAAAAAGAGCAACAAAATTGAACTAAGAGAGGAAAGGAATATTAGGTATTTTTAAATTCACATGATATATTCAACTTCATATTATTAACATCTTTTTCTAGAATATTTTTTTCTTAAAAATTAAGTTTTACCCATTTTTAAAATTAAAATTTAAATTGTCTAATACAATTTTTGCTCTTGAGTTCGCCACCTATACGGGTTTTTTATGTACTAGCTTGTGTCTGAACTGAAGTGCGGCTGGGCAGCGCTAGGTGTCGTATTTGTTTTTATTGTATACCAACCACTAGGTGTCGCTCAAGTGACAGTCTCAGTACAAAAGTCTGTACATAAATAGTAAAATACATGTAAAATAGTCAAATATTTATATGTATTACATTGATGTAAAACTATTTACATGCTCTATGTAAATTGTAAAATTATGAGATATCTTCTACAATTCTTATTTAAATTGAATTATAATTTTGTTTAAGAATCATTTATACAAACTATAATTTAAACTCAACCCATGATGAATTGACTTCCGCTTAAACAATTTCTTAAAGCCTTTGGATTCAGTTTTCAGATTAATCTGCATAAAATTTGAGAAACAATTTATTCCTTTCTTGGTCTTAGTCCCATAAAATATCCCCTAAAGGCGTCAAGTGAAGTTAACCTTTGATTTTAAGTGTAACATCTCGTCAGCTTTAGCTAAATCTTAAAAAAAGACACTAAACTGTATTTTCTTATTTAATTTTGCTAAATTGTGATCGCCTGCCCAAAGTGACAGTTGCAATTTATGTGCAATTGGGGAATATCAGTGTCGTCGTTGCCACAGAGCCGTGATCTATCGATAAGTGCGTTTTTGCAGCTGGTTGGCGCGGTGTGAGTTTGATTGATTGATTGATGAGTGGACATGATGGACTGGCCATCGAGATGAATTTGCATTTTGCACATTTCGTTAGCCGAAAAGGAATGCCAGACCGCCTGCCTGCCTGCCTGACTGTCCCAGTTGAAAAATAAGGGGGAAGCCACCAGAGATGAGATCGAATGAGCTTGATATGCCAACCCAGGCACTGGAAGAAATATCCTTAGCTCTTATTGGTATATATTTATTTATAATAATTTATATTACCTTTAAGGTAACGAAAATACTAGACAATATCTTTAAAGAATGACTAAAAAGACCTCTTAAGTATAACCCCCATAAATCCTTTACAGAATGATTTAATATGAAATGAAATGTGTTTTTAATAGAGCTCAGTTGAACTCGATTTATAGAACGACTTTTTGAGCTCGATCGTTTTTTGTGTTGCCGCAATAGAGTGTCGAATTATTACGTGCCGCATTAGCTGCGATTGTTGCAATATATTTTCTATGATCTCCCATTTCCCCGCTAACTCGGGTCATTTGTCTAATATTTTTTATGTCTGGGACGGAGGGGCAGGCTCAGTTCGTGCTGCAGCAAGTTGCACTGCTGGCTGTGTTTATGGCATTATCTGCACACAGAAATCGGCGTAAATAATTACCATCGTTTCGCATCTGAGACGACGGAGTTTGCAGCAGAACGAAAGATGGAGTGGAAAATGGAAGAGTGTAGAAAGAACGGGAATTCCTTATTCAATAGTAATCATTATGAATGGAATGCATTCGAGGCAGCTCCCAGTTGGAGTCGGATTCTGGGCCATCTTTGGGGGAGCCGGGATCTCAGTGTGTTTATATAGATCAGCTCGAGATGAGGATGAAGATGAGATTCGGATTCAGATTGGGCCTGCCACACATCGTCAAAGTTGCGTAGTGAGAACCAGTTGCCGCTGCCGCTGCTGCTGCGTGGAGCATATAGCATTTGATTTAGTTTCCAGGAATTTCAATTAGCTGAGAAATGGGCAAATGCATTCGGCCAGACGCTTGCCTTGCGGATTATCTAAGATCTGCTCTAAGCTGGAAAAGAATTTCCAAGCCCGGCTTAACTTTGTAGCGGCAGCGTGGCCCCAACTCGGCGACAGCTGCATTTTCCTCTTGGCTGTGCACGTACGTCCGTCCGTACATATATTTCGAATGTGAAAAGTGCTGACACACACACGCGCTCGTACTCCATTCATGCCCCCGACGACGGTTTTAGTGGCTTTTAAACTGTGTTAACGCTCCGGTAGGGAAAATATTAGTCAGCGGCCAGCGACGTGAGTTTCCCAGAATCAGCCATAAATTCGTTGACATTGCTCGGGGTCTCCGACTTGGCTTGGCGTTAATTGCAGGGAGTATGAGTATATTTGGTGGAAAATATGATATGTGTTTACCAGGCTGAGGAGGTTTTCGACCCTAAATGTAATATAAACTCATGATTTATCGATAGCTCTTCGATCACATAGGTTTCAGGACGCTAAATTAGATGATTTTTTAAATAAAGTGCTTAGGTATTGATCTTTTCAAAATGTATTTTCTTAATAAGTATTTAATATACATATGTACATTTGAATACTGATATTTTAAATTGATTGTTAACTAAAAATAGGAATTATATCAATAAAAGTAACGAATTATCGCACATATATCGCAACGTTAAAAAATATATCGGTATTCCTTTAGATATCGATATAGTATTTATATATCAACATGTTCTGCCATCTCTAGTTCTTAGTGCCTTATTTTGCTTTTAACAATTTTAGCATAGAAAGCATTTTCTTTGTTTTTTTTTGTGGTTTATTAAAAGCAAATCTAGCTTGAAGCATAAAAACTTAAACGTTTTTTTTTAGCGCTTTGCCTATAACAATCACGTTCATATCTATATTTTTTCAATGTCAGCACCATTATTTAATATGAGTGTTTTCCCACACATACACAAATTCTAAACTCCCATAAGGCCACATAATTAAGAGGGTATCATGAAGTCGCAAGCTCTGTTAGTGCGTTCTTAGTGGTTTTAATTAAGCAGACAGTGGAACAAATTCAAACTCGGCCTGCCTTTCACTCGCTCAATAAACAAATAATAATTCAGAGCCGCTCCTCTCTGGCTCGCTTCCCCCTGTCCGTTTCGCTGGCTGACTTTATGTGCAAACTTTTCACTCGACATCTGCTGGATGAGAGAGAAACTGTGGCCGAAAACTCCTAAATCCAAAAACCGAAACCGAAATCCGAAAATCCGATCGAGAGCCCCAAATTGATACCCAATTTCGACTCTCGACTTTTGGGCTAATGGCTAAGCAAACACCCGAGCTCCCATTCGATCCGAGTGGAAGTTTGGAGTGCGCCGAATCACGCACTGCACTTGACCATTATCCATTATTCCCAACTGCTGCGCCTGGTGGGGTTGGGCGGGCAGTCATTCCGCCTTGAATGCACCTGAGACATGCGATCATCATCAGGATGGGGGCGGGGGATGGGATTCGGAATAGCTGCGAGTCCATTGCCATCGCCAGGCATTGTTGCATTTGAATAACATTGCAGATAGAGAGTTTTGTAACTACCTGCAATTACTCACTTTGATGGGAAATCCACAAATCCAAATCATAGCATAAATAGTTTGGAGATTTATGGAAAGCTGACTAGTAGCTGCATATAATCCTGGAATTATTCGAATATATTCATTATTATTGTTGAGGGAGCAGAAAAACGAGAGGTTTTTATGGAAATATTGAATAACTAAAATAACTAAAAAATGTAACATTTAAATATTTGTACACATCGTAATAGGGTTAATCTACAAAAGTTCAAAGTTTAATATCTTAAGCTTATATGGTCTTTGCTTTAAGCAACAATTTCCAAGTTTCTGGCTTTGTAAATTACTCAAGTTTGGGAATTAAGACTTGGAAAAGTAGAACTTCCCCTAAGAATTTGATGAAATTGTTTTGGCCCCAACATTCGACCATGTGTTCAGGTCTCCAGCCCACGCCAATTCCCGGAATTAGTTCGCTTATAGAAATGTAGCCCCGCCAAGTCATCAGTATCGCGCAAATTGTTTTAATTTCACTTTAATTTATCGCCGAGAATGCCCAATTTAAAGTTTTATGCCATTTAATTGAAAACGGTTTTGGGACCTGGCTCATAGACACAGACCTTCCCTTGGCTTGGCGCCTCCTACTCCCATTTCCACATATGTAACTGCAAAAAGTTTGTGCACTTTTCTTTCTGGGAGCCGGAAAAATGTCAAGGCAAATGCAGTACTGCGGCTGTGGGGCGTGAAAACTTAGCCAACTAAACCTAACCGATTACGATAATTCTCGAAAAAGTTAGCAAGCAAATCGATAAACGAAGCCAGGCTAAGTTGAAAAGTTTTTTGCATTAAAACCAGAGTAAGGGTGATGTGTTCCATGGGGTAGCAGACCATCACAAGTGGTCTGGTCTGGTCTGGCCATCTCGAACCCATTAAAGACGCCTCGGGAGCAGCTCTTTAGCTCTTCCTTATGGGCTCCTGGCTCTGGCTAGATCAAGTGCCAGGCAATCCAGACATTTTATTGCCAGACGCAGCATGAACAGGCGTATATATACACATACGCGTATATATAGATATATGGCGATATGGGCAGACAGCCTCATCTGGAGATGTTGCATATTGGCGCTGTCCAACAAATTTAGCAACATTTCCTGCTCACTTCAACGTCTTCTCTCGTTTTTGTGTACAAACAAAGTTTTCGATACGGACCTCACGCATTTTGAATATAGGGATTTTAAAGTTGGGTCAGACTACACCATGAAAAAGAAATCCAAAAAATTAGACAAATATTTTGTTGGTTGTCATAACAAAACATAAACAAATAAGTTTATTAATGAAAAGAGTATGTCCCAAAGTTAGTTCAGAACTTAAAATAATTAAATGTCTATTGAATATCCATGTATTATCCAGAGAGATCTTTTAGGAACCTATCTTTATAAATATCTTAGCTTCGAAATTCTCTTATTGATAATCCCATTGTTTATTTAGTTTCCTTTTTTCTTAGTGTAATAAAAAGTTTCTTTTCTCTAGAAGAAACGAAGCCGAAAAAGAGTTAAAAAGCTAAAAGTCAAAAGAAATTAAAGCATTAATTTAACGCCAGCTTTGCTTAGCTTTTGTGCTGCTCTGGTAATTGTTACCTTAGTACCTTTAATAGCCCACTGAGTGTGCGTGGAGGGCGGCGAGTGTATGTTGTGTGTGTGTGTTGTTGTGTGCACACACAATGCACTCGAGGAAGTTGCGCTATTGTTGGCCATCATTAAAAGACAATTTGGAATCGGCCAAACTCCAATTTAAACCCCAACAGAGGGCCTACAGAGGTAGGTAGGTAGGCAGGTAACCTACGTGTATTAAAAACGAAAAGCGAAAGTGTTTGCCATATCCATTGCACTAGGTGCGTTCTATGGCCGGGGTTTCTCTCCCAGGCAGCCCCTGGAAATGGAGATTGATTAAAAGATTTACAACGGCCGACGATGATGCATTTCCCTTGACCATTTTCCTACAATTCGGCGGCTGCTGCTGCTGCTGCTGGCCCCCGAGGCCGCCGCTAATGCCTTAATAATATGATAAACTGGCCCAGCCGAAAAAAGAGATTAATTTCCGAGACATTTCCCAGGGAAAGCCAAGACGCCAAGTGAGTTGTTAGCCCAAGCTAAACGTGGCATGTGGCAAGGGGAATTTTGACTGCTAAACGCTGGATGGATGGATGGATGGATGGATGGATAGTTGGATGGATAGTTTCCAGAGTAGGGTAGCAGAGAGTAGCGGCTCACCTTTCTGACCGAAAGTCGCTTTTTAATGGCTTTCAGCTCACCGGCGTATGTTTGTCTTCCTCAACTGTCTCTCCACTCCACTGCCTTCCCCTCTTGATAGTTTCGGTTTTGGCTTCGGTTGTTCGCAGTGCACGTTTTCCTAATTGCTCTACTTAATCTCCGCTTTTAAGTATTTTTGGTGGTCAGTCAATGGCCCGCATAGAGAAAACTAAATACTATTCATATGTGGAAGAAACAGAGGGCCATGGTCGTACTCCCTTGTTGTCTGCCATTTTCAGTGGAGATAAGTACAAGTGAAAGATGAAAGAAATCAGTTTGCAGTTTAAGTGGTTTAAAAGGTCATTGAACATTTATTGGAAAAGGCTATCATATGCATAAGTTAAATGAAAATAAATAAAAATTGCTCTTCTTGTTGCTCTTCTTATTACCTTATAAATAGTAATAAACAGTGCTCTACAACAGTGATCCGCACCAAGCACATGCCGACATTAAAGTGCTTAGAGATGAGAACAAAAAATAGCTAACAATATTCGGAAATATGGCTATGACAACATAAATACATTTTTAACGCAAAAACGGCTATATTTAGCTACTACATGACAATGTGTCATTACTGATGCTGTACTTTAATTTTCCGAGAGCATAACCGAAGACCTTTTCCGAGGTCTCACGAATGTTGATATCGTACGTGTGTCGGCAGAGCGCCAGCTCTGCTCAAAGACATAGGACCAGGCTTACAACTTTGCAAATAAAACTGAACATTGAGACGCATTTCGATCCATAACCACCCCTTAATCATGATCAGTGGAAAATCGCTACGATTGTGTCCAGGATCCAGACTTGAGAATTTCAGGTGCACTTTTCGAATTAATTTATGACTGTGCTAACGTTGGAGATAGTTTCCCCGCCTCTTGTGACTGGGTTAAACCTATAAATATATTGACTAGCTTAAAAGATTAAATATCCATTTTAATGTGACAGGTAACATGGATTGTGCTTTCACACTGACGAATTAACTTTATTGGCCGTAAAATGTCCATTGTTCAGAGCTTTCGCTCCCTGAAGCGTTGTGCTGTCTCTCTCCATCGAGTCCTGCGCCCCTCAGTTTCTCACGATTATAAAATAGTCACTTACTACCTGTAACTCGGTAGTTACATCGTAAAGAGCTGCGTTAGTAATAAAAGTTATACACGTACTTTTTTAATTAACGAAAGTTAAACCATAAATATGGCCAGGAAAATGCATTTCCGAATGTCACAAATACTGCTGCAATCCCGTGACTACCCAAAAATTTCCATATGTTGGACACGTACGTACGTACAACGGGTAACCATCATTGATGGTAATTATGCAGGGCCGGCCTCCTTGGCAGCCGGAAATTTCACTTTGTGCAGTGAAATTATTTATTGGCTTAAATATTCGCAGTATGTGCCGAGTGCCGAGTGTCGAGTGTCGATGCCTGGCTTATAATCATTAAGGTTTTGCCGCGTCACTTCAATTGTCAGTTACCGCTGATGGTGCCACCGCTGCCCACGTTCAGATACTTGGATACTTGGTTACTTTACGGGTACTTGCCGCACTCCGACGTCCCTGGGAGAGACTGCAGTATGATGTTTTAACTAGTCGACGGGCACAAAGCTGGAGGGGAATATGCTGGGCGTGGGTGGTGGAGAAGGTTGAGGAAGCCAGGGAATGAGGAGCAGACTGCGACTTCGACTTCGATGAGATTAGACACACACACGCAATCACAGTGGTTGTTCTATAAAAGCAATATATAAATGTATTTAAATTAAGTCTTAATATCGATTTGAAGATCATGGGTGAACACTGAAAGCATAATGCTTCGTTGGAAAATAAATTCAGCTATAAAGCCTATAAAGCATAAAACCAATTTTTTAAAGCTTCACCCAACAAACCGCATATATATTTTATTGTGCAATGGAGAAAGCCCGAAAAGCCCCTTGAGTTGTGATTAAATGTATTTAGTGTCTTAAAGCGCCAGAAAGTTAAAAGTTATTTCTTCAGAAATGAGCAAATTTATTATCATGAAATACCCAGGGGCTCATATTTTGCCAGCGACCACTGTACGTACTCAACATAATGTGAGTGAGTGTCGTCGGCAAAAGTGTGAATAGTCCGCGTCCGTGTGCTCGAGTGAGTTCCATTGCACTTCTCCTGGTGGGACATCAGGCGACACTTGACTATTAAGCAAGATATGGGCAGAGTGGAGATGGAGCTGCAGAGAAGCTGCAGAGATGAAGGGGACGACGAGTGAGTACGGTGAGGCCTCCTATTTTTAACCGCATGGAGTGGGCTTGTGGCCCACAGTCCCCATTCCAGGGCATTCGCCCTCCTACCATTTTTATTCCATATCCCTCCCTGTTGCGGGTTAGTGTTGCCAATTTTTCGGGACAGAAATAGTGACTAGTGTGGAGGAGGAAGAGAATGAGTAATAATTTTATAAATTAACTAAGAACATCGAAAACTGCATGTTATAATAGAAGGATTTAAAGTGACATATTCTCATACCTAGGAATAATGCTTATGAAATACCTATTAGCTAGATAATTTATAATATTACTAGTAAACCCGGCGAACTCCGTTTCGCCACCAGATGGCTTCTCTCCCTCTCCCTCTC